>JAMLFT010008889.1:0-13242 GCA_026544285.1 Pachyrhizus erosus | reverse complement strand
TTAAACAATATAATAGTTATAAGAATTAAATATATATATATATATATATATAAATTAAGTTACTTTAATAATAATTTTAAAGAAATATTATTATTTAAATTATTTATTTTCTTAAAATTCAATAATATTCTCTTTAATTAACTTTTTCATTTTCCCTTTGTTTATATATATGAAAAAAAAAATCAAATGTGGACCATTACTTTCCTTTAAAAAGTCATGTTTAAGAAAATAATATTACTTTTTGAAATTTATTTGGCTCAACATTTTTTTATGAAAAGTATAATATTTTAAGAATTAACTTCAATAATTTTGGAATTGGTTTTTAATATCATTTTTTAATCACACAATAAATTTTCAATTAACTATGAACAACTAAACCAACTAACTTATAAAATAGAAAGAGAAAATAATAAATATAAGAAATTATGTAATAAAAAAAATTAAAATATTCGAGTGGTTATTTAACTTATTTTTTATTTTTTAATTGATTCTCTATTTTTAAAATAGTTTCCTTGTTTGTTTAATTAATGACATATTAATATTTTGTAAAATTTATCATTTTTAATTTTTGGACAAGATCGTGAACCTTTTTTTTTATTAATTCAAGGTATGAAATTTGTTTTGTTAGATTTATCCATATAATAATTATGGAATCAATTAATATTTACAACAAAAAAAGGTTATAGAAATGTAAAAATCGCACAAAAAATAAGTCTTGTAAAAAATAAGACAAAACCAATGTTTTAATTATTTTTTATCTTGTTTATGTCTCTTTTTTATTTGAATGTTGATTGGTTCTTATATTTTTCATATAAATGAAATTGATGATACAAAATTTAAGTCTTGAATCAATTGAAAAATTATTTAAAATTGAACTAAAAATCGCTTTTAATCTTTATTATATATATTTCTTAATTTGGTCCTTTATCTCTTTAAAAGTTTTGTTTGGTCATTTATTTCTTCTAAAAAAATCATTTTGATCCTTTATTTCTTTAAAAAAGACTTATTTTTGTCTTTTATTTCTTTAAAACGGTTCATTTTGATTTTCACCATTAAAATACTAACAACAATAACTTTTTCTTCTTTTACAAATTCTAACTTGTAAATCACAGTGCACTATTGCAAAAGACAATTTTTGGTGGCAACACTACTTTTTTTTTTCTTCCTCCTCCTATTTTTCTCCTTTTACTTCGAGAACTTCTCATTCTTCGTTTACCTTTGTGTTGTCACCACACCACTATCCTCTCTTCTTCCTTCGTCACTTCCTTACCTGTGTTGTATGGATTATCCATGGTGGTCAAATCTTTACTTCTACTTTATTACAAGTTCAAATGGTGTTAACAACCCAAATTAAATTATATAGAGAAAAATTCCAAACATAATTTTGAACTTTAAAAAAGATGAAGGACCAAATTGAAAAAAAAGAAGATAAAAGACAAAAAATATTTAGCCTTTAAAATTATGTTCAAAAATAAAAAATTGTTCAGTTTTACAAAAATAAATAACACATCATTAATTAAATATACAAGAAGACTAGTTTAAAATTAGGAGAGTAATTTTTTTAAAACAATTAAGAAATGATTATTATACTTTTAAAATAAAATTGTATGGTACCCTAAGTAGATATAAGAGTACATGATAAACATTTATGCAAGAATATAAACAATGTCAGATGGAAGGTGGAAGAGGAAGGAAAATGAACGACAGACTTTGTTTATAATAATAGTTGATATTTATGATGTCTCTCATAAAAAAAAAAGTTCAAATTATAAACAGAAAAAAAAAATAGTTACCAATGACATCAATTCTAAATTAATAGAATGATCAAAACATTTTTTTTTAAAGAAAAAATAACAAAATAAAATTTTTAAAAAATAAAATATCAAACTGAACAAAATAGAAAAAAAGTAAAGACCTAAAAGTTATATTTAGCTTCTAAAATTGTGTTTGAATATAAAAAATGATAAGTTTTTAAAAATGAATAATATTTCGTTAATTAAATATGTAAGAAGATTATTTTTAAAAACTTTAAAATTAAGAGAATATTTAAAAAAAAAAGAGAAATGGTTCTTATATTTTAGCCTAAAATGAATATAAAAAATAGAATAAAAAGACAATCACGTGAAAGAGTGCGTAAAGCATTAGCCTGAATCCTGAAGTAGTTACTACTCACACTGTTAACATTGCTTCCCTTCCTTTGCCTTCGTCTTCCTTTGAACAGCTGAATTGCTAACAAAACAAAACAAAGAAAAAAAAATCTTTGCTACTATCAAACAAAACGCGATCATTTCTCCCCTCTCCACTTGCCGTAACAGTTGAACAATCTCCACCGACTCCGTTATGGATAACTCCGGTTTGTCCTCACACTCCTTTTCTTCCCTTTCACTGTCTCAATTTACAGTTGCTCCGTTTCGCAAATCTTTTTTATGTTTTAAAATTCGAATCTAAACGACAAAACCTCGCCGGTTTCACCTGTTGTGAGCTCTCGTTCCCTACACTTCAATTTGGGCGTAATCGCATGGATTCGGCGTTTCTGTGCGCTGTGCTTAAAATTGCCGCGCCTTGTTTTTGCTTTCGTTTTTTCTTTCTGGATTATGTTTCTTATTGTGTTATGGCTTTGGAGACCTACCCGATCTATGGCGGTTATTACGTCGGTAACTCTGTAAAATGAGCTTTGAGAGGGCTTGCGTATGGAGAACCTAAATGATCGGCGACCTTATTCGAAATTTAACTGTCTAGTTATGTTTGAAATTACATTGTTCTGAAAATAACTTGAACTGAATTCGTGTGATGTCAGTGAGGAGCTACGTGTATGAATTATTTGAGAGATTTGAAAGTTTTGTTTATGTGCAACTTTCTTTTTTTTTCCCCCTTTTTTGGCTGACTTCTCTATTTATTTTGATCTGGATCGGGTGTGAGTAGAACTGTGCAATATCTTATAGCCTGTTTGGAACCATGACCATTACCCCTAAAGACGCATCCCTGTAAACACTGATCATTGTATCTTTTGAATCAAAGGGTACAATTGACGTATGTGTATACCCTTTGGAAGCATTTCCAAACTCACATTTAATGAGTTTCACATAATGTATCTTGTGTCAATTGGCTAGTTGCTGTGGTTCATCTGGTTCAATGATATAGTTATAGAAAGAGTCTAAAAGAGAGGCACATATGAAATTTTGTTTTACTTTGACCTTTTGAGGAATAGTTCCAGTGGATTATGGGGCTGTTCTGTTTTTGAAAATTAAACTTGGGGATAGCACATTGATCTTTAAGTGACTCTGCTGAGGTGTTACAATTTAATTTGTCGATTCATCTGGCAGGAAATTCTCAAGATGTGGTTGTGCCACCGGTTGAAGGTGTTGCTGGAGGCGGTACAGCTTATGGGTGGAATGATGGTGGCACACATGGCTTGAATGTCAAGGGACCAGTTGACCCCACTGAAATTCCAACTAGGGATTTAGTGCATGTGTGGTGCATGCCAAGCACAGCAAATGTTGGACCTCAAGATATGCCCAGACATTTGGAGCCTGTTAGTATTTTTGTCTTATCTCAATGCGGTGGTTTATATTCCTATTCATCTTGTAATCTTACGGTGTTTTATTTTTATAATTACATGTTTTCTGTCAGCATGACTTTGCCAGTGTTTGTCGTTTATGAATAGTAACTGCACAAGGAATAATGGAAATGTTTTTTATTTCACAATTTGTCGTGCATGATATCTACTTGTAAATTGACTTTTTCCTTCATAGTTGCACAATTACATGCTTAATTGCTAGTGAAGCATGCCTCAAAATGGTTTGGTATTATATAGTTAATTTATGCATAAGTTTGGCATAACAATATTTAATTCTAGGAAGTTGGGGATATGGATAGAATATTGCACCAGTTTGCTGCACTTACAACATTCTTGTGTTTGGAGTTTATGTATAAAAAAGTTATAGAATCATATTGGACTGAAGAAATTTTAAATCCTGAAACATTTTCTATTTTGCTTCTGACATTGGAGTTTTTGCTTTATCTTGTAGATAAACCTGCTGGCAGCTAGAAATGAGAGGGAGAGTGTGCAAATAGCTATCCGACCAAAGGTTTCATGGGGTGCTTCTAGTGTTGCAGGGACTCTACAGATTCAGTGCAATGACCTATGCTCCACATCTGGAGACAGGTTGGAGTTTTTCATATTATGTGGAACAAATACATGATTTACTTCCATTTTATGCTGACATCAATTTTCGCAGACTGATTGTTGGGCAGTCCCTGCTGTTGCGGCGGGTGGTGCCCATTTTAGGTGTACCTGATGCTCTTGTTCCCGTTGATCTTCCAGTCAGTCAAATAAACCTATTTCCTGGGTACTTGTCTGATTAACTTTTTTGTTTTCTTCTAGAGTTCTAGTGCTGTGTGCACATGTTGCTGGATGGTTGACTACTTTTCCATTTTCACTCTGTTTTTGGCATACTTTTGCTTCTTCAGGGAGACTACTGCCCTTTGGATATCCATTGATGTTCCAAGTTCTCAACCTCCTGGACAATATGAAGGAGAGATTGTCATTACTGCTATAAAAGCAGATGCAGAGTGAGGCTTTTTCTTTTATAAATTCTGTTACTTTGGATATTGTGTTACACATAATTTACAACTTCTGTTTATCAACTTTGTCAACTTTAACCACTGCACAGATCTCCTGTTCAAAGTTTATGCAAGGTTGAGAAACATCAATTGTATAGGGACCTAAAGGGATGTCTCGACATTGTTGAGCCCATTGATGGAAAACCATTAGATGAAGTGGTGGGTTTTGTTTTTTCAATCACTGTTCCTCATTTTGATACTCTTGTTGACCTTGATTTTATTATGGGTTTCTTATTTAAGCATCTCTCTTTTAGGTTGAAAGGGTGAAATCTGTGACTACATCTTTAAGAAGGATTCTTCTGTCTCCATCATTTTCTGAATTCTTTTCAGATAATGGACCAGTAGACATAATGGAGGAGGATGCCATTTCAAGTCTCTCTTTACGGGTGAAGTTAAATCTGACTGTTTGGGAATTTGTACTTCCAGAAACTCCTTCACTCCCTGCTGTATTTGGTGTATCCTCTACCCACATATTAAATGTCAGACAAGTAAATCCATTTGCTTTAATTTATTTTTTGTAACGCTTGTAGAAAATGTAAGTGGTATTTATATTGTCTCAGTTGGATCATTTTATGCTAAAAACTTATGGCTTACTTAGTTACTTCAAACAAGTTGTGACTGAAGCATGATATTGCTGCTTTTTGTTCAGTTAGTGCTGCTTATTTCACATTTTCCATTCACTGAGGCACTTTGGATCTATATCTTTGTGAAATTAGGAAAGTTTATTTGTTGCACCTTTTTTGTTTCCTTTACTATACACTAGATATCTGATACTGTAATTGAGGATCGCTTTGGTGTTCAACAAGGGACAGCTGAGTGGTATGAGGCATTGGATCAACATTTCAAATGGCTTCTTCAATATAGAATCAGTCCCTATTTTTGTAAGTGGGCTGATGGTATGCGTGTTTTGACATACACATCTCCATGGCCAGGTACTTTTCTGAGGCAATAAGTTTTGACAGAACCAATTCCAAAAGAATAAGTAATAGCATTGCTGAAACTTCCCTTTTTGTCATTGTAGCGGATCATCCAAAGTCAGATGAATATTTTTCAGATCCACGGTTGGCAGCATATGCTGTACCATATAAACAAGTAGTCTCCGGGTATACAGTCAGTTGTCCCCGTTCGCTTCTATCAGGTATATTTGCGATGAAAACTGATGAGATTCCACCCACCTGTTGATGTGCTACAGTAATGATGCGGCGAAGGATTACTTGCAGAAACAAGTTGAGATATTGAGAACCAAGACTCACTGGAGAAAAGCTTACTTTTACTTGTGGGATGAGGTATAAACATGCGTGCTATCATTTGCAATAATATAAGAATTTCTCCCTAGGATGATAGTACTACTTAAAAAAAAATTGAGCTAGTAACTCTTGCAGTAGTCATTGGTTAATTGTTTCAATTTTTCATGCTTTCCTGTTGAATAAAGTTTTTTAATAGCTTCATTATATTTTTACTGTCCTGTGTGGTTAGGATAACTATGAATCAGGTCCAGTTTTCTATGGCCCTGATAAGCTGATTTGCATTCATATTTTTTCCAGCCACTGAATTTGGAACAATATGATTCTGTTCGAAATATGGCCAGTGACATTCATGCTTATGCTCCAGATGCTCGTATTTTAACTACTTACTATTGTGGTATGTGTTATCTGACCTTAAATTACTACAGTCTTATGTATATAGACTACACCATAATTTCTCCCTTATGAAGTCTTTTTGGCTTTTTCTCATCTTGGCAATGGCTATGGTTTATTTAGCAAATGCACTTTACAGAATGACTTGAAATATTTCATATTGTTGTATTTGCTGACTGTAATTATATCCTAAAATAATTAATTGGATTGTTGTAACTGGTATCAATATCATCCAGGTGCTCTTTGCAGCTATTTGATCTAAGAATAGTTTTGCTGGGCAGCAGATTCGGTTTGTTTTTGCCGAACATTTCCCATCTTTGTTCCTACATATTACTATATGAAAAAACATATTTTCTCACTTTTGGAAAATTTAACCTTATAATAAGATTTTAGGCAATATGGTATAAATTGTTTACTAGTACATCCTTGGGATTTAATATTTTACCAGTCTCTAAATCTTGGTTGGCAAGTTCTGACTTCAGCCAGATTGTACTTACTAGTATTCCATAAAGTATTGTGTGACTGTGACCAGGGAAAATAAATAACACAATCTGTATTCTGTGTTTGTATGATACCAATCACAAATTTGCTTTGTTGATTATTGCTTTGCAGTATGTTTCTGATGATTGTAGGGCATGCTTCCACAATTAATTCATATATTATTTGATGACTCCATTAATTCAAACTTCTCAGCTTTCTCCACCCAGTCCATTCCTTTTAACTTCTGTAGTTGATTCTTCTTTTTTTTCCTAATGCAATTATCTTATTGTATAATTTTTTATTTATGTAGGACCAAATGATGCACCTCTTGCACCTACTCCATTCGAGGCTTTTGTAAAAGTTCCAAGTTTTCTTCGTCCTCATAATCAAATTTATTGTACAAGGTATTGGTCTATAAGGACTTTATACCTATCAAGAGTTTGGTACACGTTATTTATTGTGTAACTTTGTGGTCTTTACTATTTGCTTAGCTTTGCCTATTTTTAACCAAGGGTATGGCAAAAGAAATATTAAAAGTTTTCTTTTTCCTTTTCATTTCTTCAAGTTACTCATGGCATTGACATCTATTTTAGTTTATTGTTTATAAACGTTTCATTATGATTTTTTGGGATTTCCTGTGTTGATTTTATTATTTGGTTTTTTTTACCTACTTTAGGACATCAGGACTTTCATTTTGAGGTCATTTTCCAGTTTAAACTGATTTAGGATGTGTTTGTTTTTTGTGATTTTCACTTTCTGATGCATGTTCAACTCAAATCCCTCTTCTCTTACTGTGGGTTGGTGTTAAATGTGAGTGAACGATGTTTGAAACACATTCTACATTTGTGATCCAAACTTGGTCTTGATATTTATCACATTTTTCTGTCCTCACTTCCTCAAATCTTCAGCTATGCAATTTCCATTTGTGACTGGTCGTTCCTGAAATTTACTTATGTGGCGAGACTTTTTTATGGTGAAGCAATTTTGGAATCTCAATTTATGAGATTACTTGGTGAAGCAATTTTTAGGATCTCTATTTATAGTCCATGACACTAAAATGTTCTTTCATTAGAAACAGATTGCTAATTCTTGTCGAAGGACTTTGTTGTGTAAGTTGGTTGTGTTTTGTTGTTTGGGTGAGAGGTTTTGTGCCTTTTAGTGGACCAAAGATGATCTTTATGTGGATCACTTCATATCCATATGCATTACTTACAAAGTGTGAGATGGATTTCAGTTAGGTTACTGAACTAGTGTTTTTTTTTTTGGGACACCTTGATGGGCTTATTTCTCAAGTCTCATTTTTTGTGCCCTGGAAAACTTTTGCAACCCTGATTTACAATAGGGAATGAAGAAAAACAGAAGCCTTCTATCATTAAGTATGCTAAGAAATTGAATGTGTCTTTGTAGTGAATGGGTTCTGGGCAATCGAGAGGACCTGGTGAAGGATATTATAGCTGAATTACAACCAGAGAATGGTGAGGTAATATTATAATTTCATTGTTTTTCTGTAGTTGCTATTTGGTTTGTGCACTAAATTTCTGTTGAGGTGGTCGATATTTATTGTTCCTCATCAATGCTGGTTGAACAAAATCTCATAAATGTAAGTAAGCACCTTTCTTGGGTATATGATTTTTCATAATAATGGCCTAGACCTACCTTTTTACTATGAGGCTCAGCTCTATGTTTCGTTCTTGGTTGTTTTTCCTTGTGTCTGCCGTGCTCTAGATTTTGGAAACAGCACTAGCATAAACATTTTAGGATAGATTCTTATATACTTATTATTATGACCTTGACCTGATTCCAACCAATATTGTAAGTTACTCACATTAACCAAAGACAAAATACTAATAGATCCAAAACAGTCATCACTAACATTCTAACAACATATCTTTTAAATTTAACACTTTGTTTGGTAGAGAGAGAGAGGAAGTAGGTAAGTGAGAAAAGAAAAGAAGAGAAATAGAGTGGAAATAAAGGTTGTTTGATCGAAGAGAAATAAAATGAAATAAAGAAAAAAAAATTAAAATTAAAATTGTTTAGTAGATAAAAAAAGGAAAGAAGAAAAAGTATATTTTTAATAAAATATCATTTTACCCTTGACACATTGTTGTGTTATTTTTTTTTTAAATCGTAGAATGATTTTATAAACATAAAAAGAAAAACGATTATGCTAGTAAGCATAATCAATTATGCTTGAACATAATTGATTTTGCATGTAAGCATAATTGATTATGTTCTAGGATGACATAAACGAGGAGCCTCTCACAAGGGATAACTTTGGTAAAGTCATGTAACAATGCGTTTTTCCCTTTTCTTCTCAATCTAGAACGGAAATGCTGCACTGTGGGTCCCACTAATTTTTTTAAAATTTCTACACTAATTCTGTTTTACCAAACCATTGAAATTTTATCTTCTTTGCTTTCTGTTGTTATTGGTTTGGTTGTGTGAAGGGACTGTCTTGTCTCAAACCTGGGACCAAACCATGGTATTGCATTATGCAAACCATTTGACCAGCTTGCAGACAAAAGTTGCTTATGGTAATCAAACAGAAAGTAGATCTAACAAACTAATTTGTAAATTTAAAAGTTGTTCCCAATAATCCATTTTTATTTAAAACAATTCAGTTTTTGTATTTAATATGTATATGGAATCAATGAATTTTGGCAGACTTCGTTTTGACTTTTTTTATTACTATTTTAAAATATTTTATTTTAATTAGTTTCTGAATTATTTAAATTTTAAACTAGTCTATTATGTCTTGAATCATTTTTAAAAACAAATAAAGTGAGCAAAGTTTAACAATTAATTAAAATAAACCTATAACATGGACTTAAAGTCTAATCACAGAGAGAAAGCATTAGAATAACAGGCTAGGTGGTGATGTGGCAGAGAGGAGAGTTGATGAGGGAGAAGAAACGAGGAAAAAAAAACAAGAAAATGTGATCATGTATTATATTGTATTTGATTGTGTTATGTTATGTACTTGTCTAATTTGTTGTGAGCTTTGTGTAGTTGTTTTTGGCCATGTTGAACTTACTCTTTTCTTATTCGGAACTTATCTCCTTTTTTATTCAACTTCAATTTGTGTTTTTTCTGTTGTTCCCTTCCTATCTCCACATCCTCTTTTTGCTGCAAAAAAAGTCCCAAGTAAACGAGTAAACAAATCACAAGATGTTATAAAACATGGAAGCTAAGAAATAGTTCTGAGTAAATAAGTAAACTAATCACAAAATATTAGCTAAAAAATAATTCTAAGAGATAATTTCTACTATACTCTAAGATATAATAACGATTTATCAAATATTTCAACATGTTTTTATTTTCTAAGTAGCTCAGACAAATTAGGGGTTCACCCTGCCTATCAAAGGCTGGGAGGATTTGAGTTATTTAGTTGAGTATGAACTCCATTTTCTCTGATTCTCAACATGATTACACTGATGCAATTTCAACATTTTTCCTCTTATAGACATTTTTTGGCTAAAATGGGTGATATTCATCAGAAATGGATTAAAATCGTGAATCATTATAAATGGGTGTACTTATTGCTGAAATAGTCAGTCTGTTGCACATAATATTTATTCAGTATTTTTCTTTAGAAAAAATTCTGAGAACTGATCAGAAGAAATGCTTGATGTTTGTATGCACAAGGGAATATCCTAGATCAGAAGTATAACAAGCTATGCATATTACAATATACAATGCACATCAATGTTGTGCTGGTGCATACACTCTGGTTTGCTCATTAGGGGCAGGTGGTTTTTGTTACAGGAATGGTGGACATATGTCTGTATGGGACCATCAGATCCTCATCCAAATTGGCATCTTGGAATGAGAGGTACCCAACACCGTGCCGTCATGTGGCGGGTGTGGAAAGAGGGCGGCACAGGATTTTTGTACTGGGGCGCCAACTGCTATGAGAAGGCAACTGTAGCCAGCGCTGAGGTGTTTTTATAGTTAGTTTATGCTATCTTTCAAAAAGAATGGAGCTGTTAGAACTTGTTACACTGCATTGATATGTTGATTATTTTCTGACAATAATAATTTTGTGGACACAGATAAAATTCAGGCATGGTCTTCCCCCTGGAGATGGAGTTCTATACTATCCTGGTGAGGTGTTCTCAACTTCTCATCAGCCTGTGGCTTCTCTTAGACTAGAGCGGATACTTAATGGCTTGCAGGTAGAACATTTATCTTTTCCTCAAAATTTTGCAAGTTACTCTCATTATATTTGTATTTTGAAGAAATGTCATAGATCCAGCCTAGTAGTCTTATTTACATGGTTTTCCCATCTATGTTTCTTGCCCGAAGATCTTCACGTGCTGGCATAAGTTGCAAGTGGTTTCTTTTTTGTATTATGATTTTAGATTCCGTTTTCCGTGCTTTTATTAGGACATCGAGTACCTGAGACTATATGCTTCAAGATACGGCAGGGATGAAAGTATTGCGCTTTTGGAGAGGACAGGAGTGTACTTTGGTCCTGAGCGTTACACATTTGAGCATATGCCAATTGATGCGATGAGAGGACAAATATTTAATGCCTGTCGATCATGAATTGTTAAGTTATATTTGGTCGAGTGGTTCATTTGTCGACAGCTGAAAAATTCAGGCTTCAGCATCTAACTTTCGAAGATGCAACAATTGACATAGTGATCGAGTGAGATCCTTGTAATATCACCCACATGCTGCACAATTTGAACTGTGTAGATATGGAATGTGACAGTGATATACATATATTATAATATAGCATCTGAAACGTAGTTAGATGAGAAATCTGTGGTTCATTACTGAAATGTGCCCTTCGACCGTACATAGGATCATGATCAATTACAGTTAATGTTGCAGTGTGAGGACCGTACATTTCGGAGTCTTGCTACTGTAACATGCTTGATACGTTAGAGGAGTTAAAAAAGACATTTAATTAATACTCTAAACTAGTGGAACTACTGAGAAATTCTAATAATAAACTCTCAGTATTGTTGGATGAACATACTATGGGTCTCATTAAATAAGGGTAAACTTAAAGTTATTTGATGGATCTTCTTAGAATTCATCAATAATAGAGTACAAGTAATATCAAACTATAGAAGAGAATGTTGGATGCCGTGTTGTTATCATCTTTACCTAGATAAAGATTGTCTACATCAAATGTTAATTTCTTTTAAATTTGGGGCTGAAGGCAGTATAAATTGATTGCCTTCGAGCTAGATCTTTTATGCAGGTTGGCAATAGGGTTACAGACGAGGATAAAATTAAATCGTTTTTTTTTAAGTATTTACTGTCAAAATTTTCATTTTATTTTAATAATGTTATGTAGGTATTTTATTTAATTGTAAATAACTTCTTAAACATGTATTGTAAAATTTATAAAAAAAATATCCACATCATTTTATTGAAAATATTGATGGCAAAAATGTAATAAAATTGTTTAAAGTCTTATCCTTAATAAGAACGGCATGTGACGTATTAATTATAAAGCAACGATGAAAGAGACAGTATAAATTGATTGCGTTCGAGCTAGATCTTTTATGAAGTGTGGCAATTGGGTTAAAAATTATATAAAACGAAGTTTTCCATAATAAGAATATGAACTTATTTAAATAAACTTATCCAAATAAATAAATAAATAAAATTATAAATTAAAATTAATTTATATATAAGATAATTTGTATAAGTTCTCTTATATAATTTTTTAAAATAAATTTTTACAAATTATATATAATCTTTAAATAATTTATATAAGTTCTCTTATGTAACTTTATTGCACTAGAACATTTTATATTATGGACTCTAGCCTTTAATTAGATTTTCTCGAACAATCGTATTTGTAGAAATAAAAAGAAACAGATTTATTCTATATCCGGTAATTAACAATACACAATGGTGGGGAACGAGAGGGGTTGACAATTTTCTCTATTAATATTTAAATAAGTAAATGCAGACATATTCGCTTATATTATTTATTATAAAAATTAAAAGTAAATTTTTTACATATTATAAGAATAAAAATAAAAAAATAAAGAATTTTACTATAATCATTTAAAAAAATTTATAAGTATCAAAACTAAGAAAAGAACAGCTTACTATATAGATAAAAATATATTTAAGTTTTATTTAAATGATATTATGTAAAAAAAATTAAATAATAAATAACTTTGATTTAACATCTATGTTAAAATTTCAAAAAGAAAATATTTACACATATAATTTTATTGATAAATTTGATGAAAAAAATGTATATGAAGTCTTTCAGCGATTGAAATTAGGAAATCTTGTGTGATTAATTTTAAACTGGTCTCTTAAAGGCTTATCAATTATCAGAATATCTTCTTGTTGTATTTTTAAGAATCACATTTTTTAAAATATTATGACTAGAAATAATATTTTTAATATATTTAAAAATATATTTATTTCGTTATTGATATTATTGAAAATATTTTTTAATTTTTTAAAAAATATATAATAAAATTAAAAAATAACTATTCACATTTTTATTCTAAAATAA
>JAMLFT010008888.1:0-13243 GCA_026544285.1 Pachyrhizus erosus | reverse complement strand
ATTTTTTTAAATATTTCTATAGTAATTTTTTTTTAATTTTTGAAAAATATACACTAACACATTCTTATATATCAATATTTATTAATTATTTAAAAAATATTATACTAAACTCTCTTATATAAAAAGATTATTATAAATATTAAAAAAAACAGAAAGTTAATATAATTTTTAAAAATTTTAAGAATGATTAATATAATTTCTTCTATTTTTTATACTAATTACTTTAAATGTTATACATAAAATTATTTTTAATTAGTAAATAATGTAAAAATATTTAATGTGACCAGGACATCAAAATTAAACTCTAAATAAAAAATGTTGAAGACATGACTTCATTAGAGGCACTGCATGTGTACACAACGTTGTTTTGACTTTTAAGTTTAATGTCTACAATGGTGAAGAACTTCTCTTGACTTGCAGTTATAAAAGCTGTGCTGCAAGACGTGGCAATTCCTGAAACCAAGAATAGTGCTGGGCTACGTGGGAAATTAAACAAGGTTGTGTTGGCTTACAGTGGTGGCTTAGACACATCTGTTGCTGTCCCATGGCTGAGGTATATATATCTTGTTTTTGTTCCTTTTCAGTTTTCACAAACATATTTCTATTTTAAATTTACAATATTGGAATTTCCTATATCCCCTTGCTATATATTCTAATTCACAAATACACAGGGAGTTTTATTACTGTTTTCTCTTTAGAAATATATATCAGAATACCTATATCCCCTTCCTATATATTCTAATTCACAAATACACAGGGAGTTTTATTCCTAGTTTCTCTTTAGAAATATATATCAAAATAAATTTTTGAAGAATGATTGGAATACTATCTTGGATATTCCTTTTTTAACACTGTTTTTGTGATTACTTAAAATTTATCAATTTTAATAAATCTCACTTTTAAATAAATAATAATCATTAAATAAATAATGAAACTCTTCATAATGATAATTTTTAATAAATTTCAGTGAATCACCTAGATAAAAATATTAAAAAGTGATTGTTGCGAACATTTATCTAAACTTTTTAAGACTGTATTGCTGATAAGATGAGTTTTGTACTGATCGGAGTTTTGCAATTACGTAGCAGCAAAAATTCAATGACAACTATTACTTCTTAAGGAATTTGGGATGTGATCTGTAAATAAGCCTGTCAATTTATCTTTGGTCTATTTTATTATCGAAATTTTTTTATGTGTTTATCCTTTTCGATGTCTACTTGTACTAATATAATTTATATGCTGACAGCTGGCTTATCCCTGGCATAGTTGCATATCTTACTAAATCTTTGATGATTTTGGCCTTGCAGAGAGAACTACGGTTGTGATGTTGTTTGCTTCACTGCTGATCTTGGTCAAGTATGTTATAGATAGTACACTTTGTAGTTAAGATCAGTGTTGGGTAATTTTTTATGGGGAAAGTGTTAGTTTGTTGATCAATATTAATATTCTATAGGGTCCTCAAGAATTGGAAGGTTTAGAAGAGAAGGCCAAAGCCAGTGGGGCCTCACAGTTAGTGGTGAAAGACCTGAAAGAGGAATTTGTTAGAGACTATGTATTCCCTTGCTTGCGTGCTGGTGCAGTTTATGAAAGGAAGTATTTGCTTGGAACCGCCATAGCCCGCCCTGTTATTGCTAAGGTACACTTCTGCTTAAGTTTGATATATAAAGTCTTGAATACACTCAAAACCAAGCAAGGTTATATTAGAACCTTTTGAAATACTAAAATAACACAACAGTAGCAGTATAGCACCATCACCCCTTAGAAATATTCGTTTCTTTATTCTCCAAATTTACATCTCTTTATGAACACATTTCTTGTGTTAGTCCACAGTGCATGCAGTATACACTTTTTTTATAAATTCGAAAGCATACTTGTATATAATTTTGTACTAACATATATTGATGATACCTAGGCCATGGTGGATGTTGCCAGAGAAGTTGGAGCTGATGCTGTCTCCCATGGTTGTACAGGGAAAGGAAATGATCAGGCACGTATTGTTATTTGGCTCAGAGCACCTCATGCATGTAAATTATTTTGTTCTAACATGTTCATGTATAGGAAAATAATATTTGGACACCTAAAATGCCAAAAGACACCTAGTGAGAGAGAGAAAAATATAGGTATTATAGGTGTTAAGATATGATATAAAGAGATTAAAGAGAAATAATAGGTGTGTTTTAGGTGTTTGAAAAAAATAGGTGTTAAAATATCATTGCCTGTATGTATAATTGTTCAGGTTCGGTTTGAACTCTCTTTCTTTGCCCTGAATCCTATGTTAAGTGTTGTGGCTCCATGGAGAGAGTGGGATATTACAGGGAGAAAAGATGCAATTGAGTATGCTAAGAAGCACAATGTACCAGTTCCTGTAACCAAGAAATCCATGTATAGCAGGGACAGGAACCTTTGGCACATTACCCACGAGGTAAGTTTTTCAAGTTATCCTTTTTATGAAGTAAAAGATCGGATCCTATCTCCTAATAATCTGTTCCTTTGTTCCCACTTCATATCTCCTAAGTCCTAATATGATAATATTTACAACTGAAAACTCTTAAATTGATTATTCCTAAAAAATTTATAATGTTATGAGAATCGGATCAGATTGGCCGATTTAACCAGAACTAGTCGTGTATCCGAATTGTTTGACACTAAAAATCGATGTGATATCAAACTAGTAGGAAATAAGATGAATGGGCCTTGAACCATTCAAATCGAGTTGAAAGGTTTATAGGAAATGTTTTATTTTTATTTTCTTTTTTAAAATTTAACAACTAAACAACTATCACTTTGAATTTCATGGAAACAATCTCAATAAATATTTTAATGATAGGTAGTTATATCAATTAATATTATGATATATTATATTTGTTTTTATATATAATTTACTTTTATTATATGTTATGACTTATAATATTTTTAAATTTTAAATGAATTTAATTTTTAATATTATAAATTTATGTATATCATATTTTTTTATTTAATATTGTTTAGTATATTATATTAAAAAAATAAAAAAAATAATATTTTATTGAAATCAATTCGACCTCGGTTCAATCTTGATTGAATTATTGAAATTTCAACTAGTATTTTTACTAATTTTTTCGGTCTAGTTTTAAAAACATGTTTTTTTTTTTAATATAAGACATATATTCACGATCCTAACTTTTCATGGCTCCATCTTTATTAATTTGTTGTACATTTTATAAAAGTTCATTGAACATTTGCACTGTTCTCATTCAAATTTTAAAGTGAAGCCATAGCTGGGTGTCTCTAGAATACCGGACATGCTGATAACTGCTGGGAGGATGGATCCAAAATAACATGAAAAAATAAAAAAGGTAAAGAATATATATAACTTTAACAAACATAATTATATTAATAAATTATAAGATTGTAATTTTCTTACTTTAAAGTTAGAGTTCAAATATATATTTTTATTAAAATTTCTTCAGTTAATATTATATGTAATGGAATATTTGCAATTCACAAACAAAATAATATTGTGTTAATTAAACAACTTTTTTTGAGTTTCCTAAAGCTGAAAAGTTTAAAAACATGTATTTTATATATTTTTATTATTAAAAATTTAATAAAGAATCTTGAGTTGAGTATTTTTTTAATTTATATTTTTTAATATTTTGATACGTGTTTAAAAGTTTGCAGGGGATATTTGTCAAAAAATATTATTGCAGGGGAAAATTACGTTATTGTGAATGCTCTCATAGATTGGATATTACTCCCATTAATTACATGTTTGCCTTTTCAGTGCATACTGTTTTTTAATTTATGTATAGGATTTATTATTTTTTGTACTTAAACTTTTTACTTATGTTTTTAGTCTTTATCTATAAAAAAAAATTAATCCTTTTTTTTACGGATTTTAATCTCTTAATCTTTTTCCCAAAACGAAAAAATACTAAGAGATAGTAATCAATCAAAAATAAGTTCAAAAACTAAAAATAAAAGTTTTAAAAAATTTAAGAACTAAAAAGATAATAAACCTTTATTTCAAAATGTATGAAAATCTTTTTAAATAATTCAAAGAATCCACTAGTTTAGTTGTTAGCCTATACACTAACTCATCAAATTGAATGTACATCCTCATTCCAATGTTGTAAACGATTATAAATTGCTAAAGTGTAAATCTTGAGTTTATTCTAGCTTCATGCTTCATGTACTGTAATTCCACAAACTACATATTGGATATGTGAAACTTTTTTTGTTTTTTCTGTTTTTCCCTTATACTTGCAATCGGCGATGCTAAAGGGTGATGTTTTGGAAGACCCAGCAAATGAACCTAAAAAGGATATGTACATGATGTCTACAGACCCAGAGGACGCTCCAAATCAAGCAGAGTAAGCATACCATGTTCTCAACTTGTAGACTTCGATATAGTTTCTTATGTGCTTCTCTAACTGTTCTCGAATCAAAATTGATATTTTATTGTGATAATCCGCAAATAAAGATTTGTAATAAAAGTCAACATAGAGTAGTGAAGTAAAATTCTAATTCTAATTAAAAAATAACACCAAAAGTATATAAGAAATAACATGGAAGTTCTATCCTCATTTATATATCCTAGCTAACAATCCAAAATTTCTTAGTTATAGTTGTAGAGAAACATCATTCTTTCTAATATTTTCTTCCTAACACTATTAATAAAAATTACTAATTCTAATAAATTTTATTTATAAAAAAAGAAAAAAATCATTAAATAAAAAATAAAATTTATCAAAATTAATTTTTAAAAAATTTCAATCAATAATAAAAAAAATATAGCTAGCATTCCTGGTTAATGATATTATATTGAAAGCATGCAGTTATCTATGTGTTGTAGATATGTGGAAATTGATATGGAGGCTGGTGTTCCTGTGTCAGTGAATGGTAAGAGGCTTTCACCAGGAACTTTGGTTGCTGAGCTCAATGAGATAGGTGGAAGGCATGGAATTGGGAGGGTTGATCTGGTTGAGGATAGGATTGTAGGCATGAAGAGCCGTGGAGTTTATGAAACTCCTGGTGGCACCATTCTATTCACTGCAGTGAGAGATTTAGAGTGTTTGACACTTGATCGAGAAATGCTTCAACTCAAAGACCAATTGGCTCTTAAATATGCAGAGTTAGTGTATGCTGGGAGGTGGTTTGATCCACTTCGTGAGTCCTTGGATGCCTTCATGCAGAAGGTCACAGACACCACAACAGGCTCAGTGACTTTGAAACTCTACAAAGGTTCAGTTGCTGTGGTGGGTAGGAAGAGCCCCTATGCCCTCTATAGGGAAGACATTTCATCGTTTGAGAGTGGGGACATATATGATCATGCTGATGCTGTTGGCTTTATCAAGCTTTATGGTCTTCCATTGAGGATCAGAGCTATGCTTCAGCAGGGTATCTAAGTGTTACTTCCAAACATCTAGTGTGTTTAGTTGCCCGTTTTGGTTTAACTGTATGCACTTGAGGGTGTGAGATATCTATAAGGAATAAATGTGCAAAATAAAGTGGATTGTTGCAAGGTATGCAAATATGAATCAGAACAAAATATGTTTCCACTTTTAGCTAAACTTGTATCGTCATAAATCCATGCAATATTCCTACTCAACAGTCCAAGATAAAAATATGCATTAATTAATTAAAATAAAAAAAAAAATCCAATTTTAATTTGTCCAACTTTCACTAACATTCTAATTAAATTTGTCTAATTTTTCAGAAAACCTCAAGAATCAAAGATAAAAGTGATGTATTAATTAACTAAAATAAAAAATAAAAAAGTATTTTTCATATTGTCCAACTTTCACTATGGCCCTTTATTTCTTTCTTTAGGCGGATACTTTGGCCCAGTTTTAAAATGAATACTCTGCCCAGTTTTAAAATTTAGATATTAAACTTATAACTTACTTAGAATGTATTAACAGTAAAAAAGTTTTTCAAATTATCATCTAATCATAAATTATTATATAAAAAAATTATTTTTATAATAATTAATTGATAGTGCAAAAATATATATTTTGAGAATATATAAAAATTAAACTCTTAAACTTAAGGTATCAATCCTTCATAAAATAACCTTTTTCAAGGGTTTTTTTGTTTTCAAAATGTAAATAAATCGTGGTGATAGCTTCACCTTTTTTCCTTTTAATTATATATTTACCATCAATTTCTCAAACTATAATAATATTTGGATACTTTTTCCAATAGTTCACAGTCTTCATTAAAAATATGTTGTTAAATTTTTAATGTATATATAAAGAACTAAATTTACGCTTTTTCCTAAGCAATACACCTTCGTCTCAAGACTCGACTACCTCAATCAATTCAGCGACGTGGTCAGGGTGCATAAGTTTGTTCACATAAAGGTTATAGAACTATAAATAACCTTTATTATAATAACAATAATATTAATATTACTATACAGATCAAAGTGCTTGATAGATGAAAATTGACCGAATTGGTGTATACGCAACCAATTCTTTCCTACCCTTCTAAGAAATCCAAAGATAAAATATTGAAACAGTTGTTATCTTTTGGAGCAGTTTGAAGCAAAACTCAAGAAGCTACTGTCATTGTTATAGTGGAGTATCAATTTCTCTGATCTCCATCAGCTGTTGCCTGAACTTGAGAAGCATACTGCAGGTTCCAAAGGACATCCTCAATGGATGGTCGGCTCCATGACTCAGGAGATATACATTTGTTTGTTATGGAAATCACAACTAACAGAGATTCTTTAGAGCTTGTAGCTTGCACAACTGGGTCCACAATCTGTTTCCAACCGTCCTGACTATTGAAAGATGCCTACAAAATGGAGTTTTAAATTAACTACCTAAGTAAATATATATATATATATATATATATATATATACACACACATTTTATGAGGGATGCTCTATATTCTTTTTCTTTTCTTTAATATTGAAAATGCAAGCACTTGAGGAGTGGAGGACAGGTCACCTAATAGAATTATGAACATCCAACATCATCACAAATCTATGTCTTAATTTAAGACTGAACTTATGCTAGTTATGCTACAGCTTTTTCGTGGATGCTCACATTCTTACAAAGAATGATAAAAAGTCAAGTGCGTGTTTGGTTCAGTTTATTTTGAAGATATAATCCCATATCCACTCTTTGATAGAGCTTTTAAAAAATAAGCGATTATTTCTTAAGATCTAATCATTTCCAAACTTTGTGTATGACTTGTAATAGTTGGTATTGCAGTGCATCAACAAGGAGAAAGGACATGCATCTCATTATATTTTATAATTGGAACTGATCATGCAATCTGAACATCTTTTGTGCATACCATTACATTCAGCAGATTTGCTTCTCTTTTAGCTGATACTGAAGGTCCAACTAGTGCCTCGAGCAGTATGAATCCAAAGCTATAAACATCATCCTCTAACATTTTCATTTGCCTGAAATTACACATGTGGAGAAAATAATGACACAAATAAACCTCAAGGAAGGATCCAAAAAAAGATTTATCATCTAATAATGAAATTATGCTAAACGTATCAGAAGTTATTCCATTTGTTGTTTACCAAGAATGTTGAGAGAGATGACATTGGATCTAGAAAAACTATTTAAAGAAAATAAAAACAAAGTCATATGGTATATGAGAATCCTTACCATGAATTAGGACTTTCTCCTTTTACCTACAAACCAGAATAGAAAAGACATAATCACTAAGGATGATAGATAAGGTGCTGCAAGACCACCAATAGAGGGGGAAAAAAAAAAGAGGAAAGAAATCATACCCCACACGCATCAGTTTCTTCTGATATAATGGACAATCCATAGTCACTTAATTTTGCCATCCAATTCTCATTAAGCAAGATATTATTGATCTTAAGTCGATTTTTGAAGAAACCAGGTATCATGCCAGTGTGTAGGAAGTGGACAGCCTTAGCAATGTTAATAAGTACTGACAACCGCTCTGACCAATTGAAAACCTTGCCTGGAATATCTCCTGAACATGCAAATTGACACATTTAAATTTAGTTCACAATATATATGAAACTAAATTGGGACCAGAGATTTACTTTCAACTTTCTAGGTTCTAATTTCGTATGTATATTATATTTCAATTTGAGGGTCTTAATGCAAATTGGAAAACAGCTACCTACTCAAGCAAGCTTGTTTCACACTTTGATTGGATTCCAACGCAATTTTAAATTTCCAAGATGTTATTATCCACTCAACACAACTACCACATGGCATTGATGAAAACAACAAAGAAAGCCATAATATTAAACCCCATTTCCCATCAGACATCCACTACACTCTGCTACAATCCAAGGAGGATATCTTCATAATTCTTGTAAACTTATGCATTTACTCGTCAGAATAATGGCATTCATGTGAAAACCACTACTTTAATGTATAGTTTATGTCTCGTACATTGACAATCAACGCCTTTTTTAATTATAAAAAGAAGTAACGTTCGAGACATGGCATTGGCAGGTGAAAATGCCATGAGGTTACTTCTAGCATTGACTAATGATAGAGTTTCAGATTTACATATTCTAAACAAAGAATGGGCGGATTCAACAATTAGTTCCTTCATGTAACTGAATAGCATATATGACTATTGTAATGCTTTTAGTATACTCTTACCAGAGAGATAAGTCTGAAAAGTCCCATTTGACACATATTCATAAATGAGAAAGACATTTGTGTCGTTATTCTCTCCTACAACACCATCAATGCAGTGCCCCAGGAGAGATACCAAATGAGGGTGACGGAGCTTTGCAAGCAAATCCAACCTCAGTTTGAAATTCCTAATTGAATACTTTTTTGACAAAGGCAGGGACCTTATTACAACCTGTATCCCACTCTCCAGTTTTCCTCTGTAGAGCTGCAATATAAGGGAGAAGCTTTCATGAATATCTCATCCCATAAGAAGAAAATATAGATTTTAGTTGCTTAAACATTAACCCAACTGCCATACTCAACAAAGTCCCAACTCCCAACAACTTAATATGTCTTTCTCTGCTTTGAAAATAGGAACATGTTTTGGACATTACCTTTCCATATATATTTTCACCCATAAAAGTAGAGTTGTCAAAATTATTTGTGGCTTCCTTTAGCTCTTCCAAGGAATATGACCGACATGTGGGGAGGTCCTCTCTGCCTAACTTTGCAGCTTCAGAAACATACCCTGAAATTAATACCACAAAAATAAAAAATAAAAATAAGTGAATTTAATGTTCATGTCCCTCAATTTATCATATGTGCATAGTAGTTTATTCATATTTTCATCAAAGGTTTTAAAAAACAATCCAAGACCGCAATTGCATCTGCATCGGTTTCTGCAATATCAAGGGTGCAACAAACTCGCAATGGTGACCACAGTTTAAAACCTTGATTTTGTCCATACTTGAATGAAAAGAACCTACTTGCATTCGTGACAAGCTCGGAGGAGATCCCTGCTGCATAGCTGCTATCTTGAACTGTTTTATGCAATAGGTGCTGCTCTGACACCCCCCAAGGGAAATACCTTTTACATGCTATAACAATGGTCAAAGACAAAACCACAATGATTACAAGAATTCCCACAATGAGACCAACAAAAATTCCAACTCTGTATGATTTCTTTTTCACATGAGCTTCTGTGCAGTAGGATACTGCATGCTGATGCTGTACACTCCCAGATAAACAGTTTCCGTCACTCTTGACAACTATATTTGCTGATTTAGTGCTCAGTGAAGAAGGCAAGCCCCCCACTAACCTATTGTATGAAATGTCAACAAATCTAAGTTGGCTGCTACATCTTAGGTGACTTTGGAGTGGTCCATTCAACATGTTGGATGCCAAATTCAAGTGACTGATGTTTGGCAAAGAAAAAAGTTCAGCAGGAGCAGTGCCTGTGAGTGCATTGAAGGAAACATCAATCTTCTGAAGCCTATTTAGTTGACCATATTGCTTGGGAATTTCACCCGAGAAGGAGTTTCTGCTGAGGAAAAGCCTTATCAACCCTTTTGGCATTGCAGGTAGTGCAGACTCGAATCTGTTTTCTCCTAAATCTAGTTGTTCCAAGCTACTCAAAACACTAAAATCTTGCAAGCTCCCTGATATTTGATTGCCTGACATGTCAATTTCAGTTAAAGTGGTGATACTGAGGGTTGAAGGTGGAAATGAACCCTTCAACCTGTTATTCTTCAAACTAAAAACTTTGAGATTGCTTGATGAATTGAACAAGCTTGGGATGGTACCATTAAAAAAGTTATCACTCAATCTAAGAGTTTGAAGGTTCGACATTGTGCAAATCTTTGGGGGGATTGATCCATAAATATAATTGGAACTCAAGTCCAAATGTTCAAGTGCATAAAGTCTGTGAATTCTATCAGGGAGTGGACCCCACATGCCCAAAGAGACAAGACTAAGGACTCTCAGGCTGGTTAGCCTTGCAAGAGTAGCCACAAAAGAGTCCATGGAGAAGCTCTCTGATAGTGTTTGATTTGGAATGGCAAACCCATCAAAATCTCTACCCTTGATTGGCTTATCACCCAAGATAGCGAGCTCAGTGACAAAATTGTCCTCGCATGTGACATTCACTTGCCCAGAAGAAATAGAGCAAAGATCTGTCCAACGATCTCTCCATATTTCCAATTGTTTTGGGTACTCCAAGTGCTTTTTCAACTGGAGAAGCACTTGGGTTTGAGAGGATTGCAACTGGGCACTGCAACTACCCACATAAAAGACACACCAAGCTGAACAGAATAGCAAAACCAAGTCATGAAACCCCATGGGAAAAGTTTTATTCCTCTATTGACAGTACTTCAAGGAGTGAGGAGCAACTAGCTCATATAAGGAATCCAATGTAAAACCTGTATTAAATAAATGTAAAAGAAGCTCCATTAAAATAATTGAAAACAAAGACCACCCCCCAAAATATAATAATAATATCAAATAAAATAACAATAATATGAGGATGATTTGCATAGACGTTAAAATTGACAAGTACTTCATGTGAGCTTAAATATCTTTGACCATTTGAATTGTTAAGCAGAGGTGGTTGTGCAAACATTAATGAATAGAATGTAGTAGAGATTTAAGAACCGGTTCAAGCAAGATAAGCATTGGCTATGAATAAAGGAAAAGTAGTACGAGGGCAGAGAGAAACAGCAACAATAATACCATCTGTGCAAGGCTCTTTCTTATATAGTGGATATCTGAGATGTAAATCAATATCAAACATAAGAAATATCAAGTTGTGATCTTTGCCCAGAATCCGAGATACGAAAGTGGGGTACCTGAACTTAATGTATTTACTGCTTCCACATGGTGCTCTTTCCTACTGTGCTCTCTCCACCAAATAGCAATAATGGGGTGCCAGAGGAAAAGGGTAATAAGAAAGGTTCTTCTGAAAGAAAAGTAGGAGGGAAATGAACTGTTATGAAGAGAAAAAACCAAACACCAACTGAATATATTGTTCAGCTAAAGTTCAAATACAGACACCGCATCCAACCAAGCCTTCATTGTTTCTAATTCAACTCTTTACAGATAATGGATATTGGTGAAACTGGGGGCTTTTTGGGTAAGAGTACCAACCAATAACCATGGAACATAAATTGTTATTTGTTAACCGCAGAAATCAAATAAAACATTGGGTGATGGGCCATATGATATAACATATGCACTTGTGGTATGAATCTAACAATTTTGCGTTGCCATGCGGTGGGGACCCCAAAATCATTGTAGAACTATGTCTACATCTATATGCTTCATTTTCACTTGCAGATTTTTGCATTACTTGGGAACTTAAAGAATCTACCCTGACCTTCAGATTTATTTGCGTTTTTAGTTAATGAAAACTCACATGTTACCTCACCTCTCTCGTTATTTTGTCCTCTACTTAGCCTTTGATTCTTAAGTAATGATTATCTTTCCACTCAAAATGTTCACCCAACGTTTCATCCAGATACACGATTTAACTACCTATGTAAATATGTTAATTTTGTTTCGTAGTAATTAAGATAAATGAATGCGATTGCATAATTATCAAAATATGTTTAATATTAATCATTTTTTAGACACTGTTAACTATTATTAAATATTTTAATAACCTCCTAATACCATTTATTACTTGTAAAGTAAATTTAATCACTATTAAATAATTTAATTATCTTATAACAATATTAATCATATATTGATAATTATATCTAATTATATTAATTTATTATTAACTATTTTTAAAATAAAGTTTATTATATTATGTAATAGTCAATAGTTACATGATATCATAAATTATTTGTATGGCAAACTTAATCATCATTCAATATTTTAATAATCTTATAATATTATTCCTTATACATCAATATTTATATACGATTATATTTATTTGTTTTTAATTATTTATGAAAATAATTAATTATATTTATACATATAACTAACATATATATGTTAGGAGGATGTGGGTGTAAAATTTTCAGAATTTACGATATTCATTTTTCTTGATTCTTTGAGTTACTTTCATTCCATGTTATCACAAGTAGTTATAAAAATATTATTTTATTCATTATTTTCAATTTTTTAGAAAATAATAAAAACAGTAAGAACTAAAATATAAATAAAGTTTTTAAAAAAAAAATACATATATTCCTTGTGAAAAATAATCTTGCTTGAATCAAATGATATAAGACTATTATGATAGAAATGGAACAATTTTGTATTAATTAATTTATCTATTTTAAATAATGTCGTACTTTTGCAATTATTTAAACTTGTTTCACGTTACTCTGCGATCAAGAGATAAGACAGAATATGTTTAAATGAGCTTGATTTTCTTTCTTTGTCGGTTAACGAAGCTTCGGTAAGGAAGTATAATCTTAATAACGTTAAAGGGATACTCTTCTCTAGATGATGGTTCCAGCAAAATCCAAACATATATTCATTTATCACAAGCCACGTGTCATTTAGCCCAATTATTTTAGGCCAATCAGAATAATTTATAAGATTAATCTGCACAATTATTAATATGCAGATATTAGTTATTTTAACTAAGTAGTAGATATTAGCTATATGAATTTTTTTTAAACAACTTGCTTTTAATATAATTAAATTATATTTTAAAAAAATAATTTTAAGTAAAATTTATCTTTGATTATTTAAATATTTTAATTAGTTTTGATTAAAATTTTAAATTTTAAATTTTAAATTTTATGAGGAAATATTACTCAAAGAGATAATATGGAAGAGAAGGAATTATAAATTTAAGAAAAAAAAATTTAGTAGAATAATTTAGATAAATTAAAAA
>JAMLFT010008887.1:0-13244 GCA_026544285.1 Pachyrhizus erosus | reverse complement strand
AAAATTCAAAAATTTATTAAAAATAAAAAAATATTTAAATCATTTTTATAAGAATTTAATTTAAATGGATCGGTAGTATAATTTTATTTTTTTTTGCATTCCCATTTAATTATAAATTTTCATATAAGTTATTGTCATTAGTTTTTGTAATAATTATTTTTAAAATTACATCTAAAATAATTTTAGTTGGTTAAAAATATAAAAAATTACACATATTAAAATTAAACATTTATTTCTTCAGAAACATCCTTAACTGAAAAAAAAATCTGGAACACGAGTTTTTAAAGTTACAATAATGATCAAATTATGTATGATAATGGTTGTGCGAGTGAGTGACAATGATAGTTGTTCGCTCTGTCTTGTGCTTTACCAAAGTAATACGTCAGTGTAATTTTGCGTTGGATTATTTTCGAATTACATTAAAATATCGGTTAAAGTGATTTTGAATAATTTTTTTACATATTTTATTTTATGTTAAAAAATTCATAATAAGTTCATAATTAATTTAAGTTAAATATTTTTTGTATTAGATAAAAATTTTATACCAGATATTACTTACAACTTGATTTTTAACTAAAAAAATCAAAAAATATAAATAACATCATTTCAAAGTTAATTTTAATCAAAATTAATTATATCAATTTCATCTCAACACATACGTTGAAGGAGAGAAACGATCCCTAGAAAAAGAAGAGACGTAAAGCCGAGTTCCTCTTCTTATTTTAGTTTTTATTTAATCTTACAATTTTTTCAAGTGAATATGTTTAGTATTGATTCATTACAATGTAACAATCTATGACTCTATACATAGAGGATTTTAGCTTTTGGAAAGATCCCACCCAATTCCGCAAAATAACTCAAAAATTCCTCCAAACGGGATACATTATTGTATTTAACATCTTAATTTATTCATATATAATAAATACAATCCTATTAAAATACCGTCTATAACACTTTTATTTTTTATGTATGTGATTTAACAATAATATTATTTTTATCTCAAATATATATTTTACTTATATTTTTAAAGATTAACTTAAACTTAATAAATAATAACTCAAAATTGACACAATAATATAAGGTCATATTATATTAAAAAAAATTATTTAACAAAAAAAAACTCATGTTTAATTTATTTTTTGTATAATTTTTTTTTAATCAGCAGCAATCACACATTATATAAATCGCAACACAAAGACTTTATCTGTGTAAAATAACTACTTAAAAAATATTTAAAAATAAAACAAAAAAAAAGACTTATTGTATTTTATTAATTAGCTATTTACTTTTTAAATGTTACATTTTTTTTGCTCTCTCAAATTGCTTATGTTCTAATATATTAAATTAAATAGTAGAACTGTTACTCTTTTCATTCTCAAAAAAAATTAACATTTTTTTCTCTTCTCCTTTAAATATACATTCCATACACTAATTTTGTGATTAATCAAAAAAATTCTCTCTCAATTATTTCATACTCTTTTATTTTCATCAGTTTTGATTTTTTTTTAATTATCTTTTTTTTAATTTACCATCTTTTACCTTTAACTCTAACTTGAAATTTAATAATTATTCTTAAAATAATTTGTCAATAGTAAATATTAACCTTATATTATAATTTATATATACTTACTATAAATCTTAATTATAATAAATTTTACTTATAATAATTAAAATTACTTTACCATCTATAATTTGTTTGATTTAAAGGATTGATATCGGTTCTTTCAAGTGTTAGCAACATAATCTAACTCCAATACAGTCTTCCGTTAATTAAAATTCATGTACATCCCGCTAATTTAAAAAGGTAACTCATCTTTGGTGAGACTTGTATGAATTTCACCCAAGTAATAAATTACATTAAAGATTATTATTTATTGAACACAACATCTTCAGACTGAGAACCAGAAACTAATCACTAAAAATACCTAAATTAAAGAATACAGTGCTAACATCTTTTTTTCTTTTTACGAGAAAACTACCTTTATACACAGGTAACTCAGTAAATAAATGCTATGAATCATTAGTCAAAAGAGGTAATTCCCATTTTGAAAAGAATACAAGGGGATAACCCCAAAACAATAATGCCTTTATTCTTATGCTCCCTCAAACCTATATTATGCAGTTCAGAAGCAAGTGGAAAGACAACTGTGGATTGAAAACCACCCTTTATCTAAATACCAAAATCTTCTAAAAAAGAAGCGATGGGGGAGAGTAATGAATAATATTCCTCATTACAATGGTACCAAATTTTCAACTCAATACCACCACATACATCTACCGCAGTGTGTATTTTAGCAATTATTAACAGACAACTGGTGCTTTAAATTTCAGGATGATTTGGCGACCAATTGCTCAAGCTTCTCCAGTGTGACACTTTTTGGCCTTTCAAGTGGCATTCCAAGAGCCCTGTCCCATATCAACTGAATCCACCAAAAGATAAATGTTAACCTAAGAAAACAATAAAAGGAGTGTTAACAAGGAAACAATGGGGAAGGACAAACCTGAGGCCCAACTCCAAAGCTCCTCGATACACCAAAAAGAACAGTATAATAGCTGTACACAATGTTAATAGATCATTAGATTCACCCAAAAAAAAAACAATTGCAAAATGAAAACTATTTTAAGTCGAAGAGGTGAGAGAAGTAACCCCCATACTTTTCCTCAGTTAGACCATAGTAGTTCAGTAGTACTCCACTGTGAGCATCAACATTAGGCCATGGATTTTTAACCTACACCATTGAAAACTCAAGTTTAGTCGTATCAGGAATAGATTACGACTAATAGCAAGAGAGTAATGAGTAAATCTGTTATCTGGTTTAACGTGTATCAAATTTAATGCAAAACTCAACATGAAACATCATGTGGCAAAACATGTAGGCGCAAATCCCTAATAACAAAACAAAAACAAAATATAAAACAAACAAAATTTGAATGTGAAGGACCGTATCCAAATTCATCCTTATTGTGTGGGTAAAGAAATACTAACCGACTACCCTGAAAAAGGCCCATACTTGCGTCATAAAAAAATTATTCAAAGATAAGAGAACAGAGCATATCCTGCATGGTTCTCTCCTATGCTCCCCCCCTTTTGAATCTTCATCCAAATTTTTGTTTCTTTAGATTAAAATTAAAATGCTTTACAAATGAAATTCAAAATGGTTTGTGGAGAAGATTGATGTCGTTAAATTAAAAAAAAAATCTGGCAACTCAACAAAGAAGAAATTCATTATCTAATGAGAAATGTTAGCATCAAACTCTTTTCAACACGCTACAGGTCAAGGGAGCTATGCGTAGGTCCCATGAAACAGAGTCAACTCTGGTTATTTACTGAGATCTACTAGAAGTTGAAGTTTACCCAACAATAGAGTGCACCAAATAGTATATTGCTAGCATTTCCCTATACCATCTTCCTTGCACTGTGTTTAATTCAATGCCTGTACCCAACCTTAAAATCCTACAATCTTAGCACAAGTATGTTTTCATAAAATATTGGCATTTGGCAGTACATTCATTAAGCATAAACCATTTGAAGTTAAAAACAAATAACCAAGTTTAGAATTAATTATTCCATAGAAATGTTTATTGAAAAATAAACACAAAGACTACCTTGCCTAACTTGGTAAGAATGGGAGGCACGACCTCTTTAATTTTAGACACCTGAAAGGGTCAGTCACATTAGAACATGAAGAAATTAAATTACAAGTAAGCTTTAGTTGTGTCGTAAGAAAGCACTCCAAAGAAAACAATCTTGAATTAGGAAATAAGTGAATACCAGCTGGAAATATGGATCATTAGGCAAATGCTTCAAAGCAAACTCCCTCTGGCATGTGTATCTTGGATCTGTCTGGCGTAAAACCCCATGTCCATAACCAGGCACAACCTGCAAATCCAAAATGCACAACAGCCAAAGCCTTAATTATCTGAGAAGTTGGCAGTGATATTCTCTCTAAATCATTTGGTGCATGAAAATACCCTTACGTTGTAGACAAACATAATATATTCATACCTCCCACATGTAATGTTCTCTAGTTACATATACCACTCCTTATTTTGAAAATCAACAAAAACCTACGTTAAGTTTTCTAGTAGAAACTTCATGTTAGGGAAGGGTTGTATTGTAAAGGAAAAAATTGTGGGCACGAATGTGCATGCCCAGATACAGAAAAGGGAACTGAAGAACCATAATGCCCTCCAGCCGATATATCATTTTCCTCAGGAAGAAAAGATTTGAAAATAACACATTGGACACAGTGGCATGCTTTACTCAATGGATTTTTTTTTTCTCGAAGTGTAACTCTCCTCCCCTTCTCTTCCATAACAAATTTCATTACTAAAAAAGTTTAGACAAAACAAAAATAATAAGAACATTTAACACATTTAATTGAGCAGAACACAAAATCTAAAGTAAAAAATAAAAGGCTTCAAAAACTTCATTCAGCATAATAAATTCATGTTAGTTATCATATTACCTGGCCACTACTCAATGTTTTATTAATGTAGTCAGTCAATTGTTCTGTACTTATGTTAGGAGTTCCAAACTCTGCAACTATTGATCTGATCCATCGTAGAACCTCCTGCAGCAACATAATAGAAGTGAACAAAACTAAAGATATAGGTATTTCTATAGTATCTGACTGTATTAGGAAAGTATCCTCGTAAAGCAAAACAGTCTTATTTACAAAAGATGGTAAAAATGTAGGTCTGAGTAAACATTATAGCCAAACATGATTTCTGAACAGAAAGATGAACTATAACAAATTTAATACCAGATAAACAGAAAACTGATAAAAAGGAAAAACCAAATAACAAAATAACCTGATTGGCCAAACCATGCAGAGGCCCAGCTAACCCATTCAAAGCAGCCGCAAATGCAAGGTAAGGATCTGACAGCGGACTAGCAACCTGAGGGGAACACACAGTACAATACATTAAAAAAATAAATATAATAAAAACACAGGCAAAGAAAGAGATTGAATAAAGGAAGCAACTTACTAGGTGGGCTGTGTGTGAACTAACATTGCCACCTTCATGATCACTGCAAAGAAAATTAAAAAAAAAAAATTAGAAGCTGGGGTTGCTGGTAATTAAAAGAGAAATATAAAACTCATCATGATCATAGTTTGTGCCATCATTAGCAATAACTGGGGTTGCTGGTAATTACAGGACAAATATACAACTCATCATGATCATAGTACGTGCTATTATTAGCAAAGGAATGCAAACCTGTGGATGGAAATATACAGCCTCATAAACTCCAGCATTTCTGGATCATCAAACCCTAACATGTGAGCATAGTTTGCACCATAATCCAAAGAATCATCCAATGGTATGATTTTTCCATCCTTGTATTTCCTTTAAAATAGACTAACAAGTCAATCCAAATGTAAGATAGTAAAAATCTGCAAACACTTTTGATCGTTGTCACCCCACTATATCTATATATATATAATATCCATTGCATGTCAAATGTGTAATTTTATTTAGGATGAGATGCTTTACATACCGTCGATAAATATAAGCAGCAATGGATGGCAAACGAGCAATTAAATTCATTGTATCCTCATAAGTTGGCTCCCAATACCTAAATCCAAGCAGTAAACCAGCTAGAGTAACATATAAGGTTGCAAATAACACAAACACCATTTAGAATTTTACCTTGCCTTAGCTATCCCACCCTCATATGCCTTCTGAAACTCACTCTGCACCTGAAAATGTAATGAATTGATTGTAAATCATTTGTAGCTATTTACAAAAACATTAATAATATAAATGTTAGGCAATCAAATTAGTTTACTATGAGTTTCAGGTCAGATGCGAGAGAAGATTATGACAAATAAATATCAGGATGAGATTAGGAGCCTCTTAGACTTGTTAGTGTGAGTATAATAGGTGGAAAATCCTCTGATCTGTCCGGCTTAGCAATGAACAGATTACAGATAGAGCTCTCACGGTGTCCAAAGAGGAATGAAGCAAGGAAAACCCATAATGTCCTGGATACAGAATTTGTGTTCCTCTTGTCTAACAGATTCATGCAATCTGGATTTATGAAACAAGGCATTGGTTGTTTGCAGGCATCCTCCCAGCACATTGAACATACCCTAAGTCAGCTGTTCAGTTACTGCTTTATTTTATTGGCTTAGTATTTTGTTTAGTTCAAATATAACTAGGTCTCAAGCAGCATACCCTTGGTGACAACATATTGTAAAACTAAATCCATTTTCATCTTCCTTTTGTTTTTAAAAAAGAATCTAAAACTAGATAGATATTGAGAGCATGTTTAGATTAGATTCCTTTTAAGGATTGGTGGATTCTAGCATGGGGGACTTGGAGACGTCCCCCACCGTGAGGAACAAATTAGGACTATTGGATAAAATCAATATTAAATTGGATGGCTGTAGTTTTTTCCTTTTCTTCTCTTTTATATCCTCTCTTCCCTGTTTTACCCTTTTTTTTCTTCTTTTCTTCTCTTTCCTCAATCTGTCTCTTTGTCTCCTCCAATCACCCAATGCTCTCACCAGATAAAATCTTCTTCAACAGTGATTTCATGGACAAAGTCGGGAGCTTGGACAGAGAGCACAGTGGTGAGTTCCAGCACCTTCCAAACAGGTTCAGTGCACACAGCATGGCAGAAAACGGGATCTCATCTCAGGATCTGAATGACAGTGTTGAGAAGAGAAACAATGACAAAGAGGAGGTGTATCCTTAGACCGCAAATTCGTTGGGATTTTCAGGGGGTGTTCTGTCAGCATATTGCGGTGGAGGGAACTTGCTTTCGCAAGTGGGGTTCAACGTTGTATTTTTAATTTTTGGAGCTTCTGATTAAAAGCTAATAGTTTGTTTTTTAGTTAACTTTTGTTTCCCCATTGTATTCACAACAATTGATTATTCGTTAGTTGTTTAATTTAATACAAAACCAACTACTACAAATAACTTCATAGCAATTTTTTAAAATTTACTATAAAAAATTATTATTTTAAACAATCAAAACAAAATAGATTATCTTAAAACCACTTTTCACCCAACATACCCAAACTTAAACCTTGTTTCATATAATTTATCATGCCAATAGTCAATTATATCTATAATTGTTTATTGAAATAATCCATTTTTCCCAACTCATCCAAACACACACTTAAGTGTAGAAAGAAACAGTATACAAAGGAAATAGCAAAAGAGGGGAAAAAAAGTATAAAACTAACTATATGTTTGCCCTATAATTATAAAAGAATATTTCAATTTTGCTTCTTGTGCAACTGCAACCCAGTTAATTCTCTTTCCTTAGTGACTGGGTTTGAGCCTCTCTGTTAGAGAACAAGCAGGAATTGCCAAATCAATTTTTCATATAATATAGTACAATAACAAATTAATAATATGCACAAAATAACAACAAATGCTGATGTTAAGCAACTAGACCGTAGAAACTAGATGCATCGAACCAACAAAAACTTATTTGATTATTATATTTTAAAGATATATGCCACAACCCAATATTTTATGATACCCTTTAATTACTTAAACATTTGCAAGGCAAACAACATCTTGCAACAGCATTCATTCAGACCATATTATCTCAGATGAATGTAAGGAAATAAAAGCAAGCAATCGCATATGGTTTGTTGAAGATTATAGCAACACAGACAGGTGTTTGCTATGATTGGACCTTGGATAAGCGCATGTTAGATGTGTTAATCAATGAGTTTCCAGTCAAATATGGTTTACAGTTACCAATTGGTTCCCCTCCCATTTTCTGCTTTTTTCTTAGCTAAAATATGATCCATCTCACCTTCATTATTCTTACTTTATAAAATACTTTACTCTTGAGTCTTGATAACTGATATTATTAAAGTATTACTAGCAAATAAATCAGATCGACAAACCAATCTAATTACAGAAGAAAAATTAATGATAAAAAAACAGAAAAAACTATAAATAATAACTTAAAAGTTCATGAAAGAATCAGTTACTCAACCTGAAGGGCCATGACACCAGTTGTGAATTGAGTCATTGGATGAGCAGAAACAGGCAATGCATCAATTGCCTTATAAGCATAATCTGGAACAAAAAGAAATAATGATAATAATTCCATGAATTAACTGAGGCTAAAGTGCATCAGAAACAAGCTAGGAAAAATTATGTTAAAAACTTTACGTCATGTGTAAAATTTGAACAAGAGCAAGATTAAAGAGTGAAAGTTAACAACACAGACACAATGCAACAAAGCATGTCCATATTTTTTAAGCAACAAGCACTTACATACAGATGTGAAATTCCTCAAACAAGAATCATACATATAAAAAAGAACAATTGAGATGCAAGCAATAAAGTTCCTTAGCAAAAATGGTTCTAAACAAAACATGAGCTACCATTTGAGACTACTTATTATGATTATATTTATGGTCTTGCACATAATATCATGCACTATCTATATTGTGTCAAATCACTTTAATGAGTCAGTCCATTATATTACAACAAGCGAAAATTGCTTCAAGGTAATTATAACCAAGGTATGACATGAAAAGACACAGAACCTGGAATAGTTGCACGACTTCGCAATTCCTGGGCTAATGAGTCAACTTGTGCTTTGCTTGGTATCTGTGACAAAGTGTACAAATCAAAGACTATAAAACAAAATCTAAACAGAGAGCAGATAATAAAACACATTCATACAAGGATTGTGCTATATATGCATTACAAATAAGCAATATTCAAAATAATTAATTCAATTTGATTTACTAAAACTATTGCATACCTTTCCTGTCAATAGAAGCCACAGTACAGCCTCGGGCAAAGGCTCCCCACCAGGAAAAGCACCTGGAAGCTTCTTCTGGCATTCAGGAATTGACATGCCCCTAAAGCGAATTCCCTATAAGACACAACATGCTGATCTCAGAGATCCATTAAGTAAACGTTAACAAACAGATGCTACTTCAGAGATTCTATCAATTAATGAAAATCCATAATCAAGAGTAAATTCACTTTAATTATTCACAAATATCTGAAAAGTGAAGACTGAGTTAATTTATATACCTCATCTGGGTCAACAGCTGAGCCTAGCCATACTAAAGCTGTCATTCCTCTCATTCCACCAAGTACCTTTAAATGGTGACACAGATTAATCAATATAAGTTAAATCACAAGCTTATTGACAAGAGACAAAGACAGCTTTTAATGCCACTAGTAACTTTAAAAGATATATATCTACGAAAGGAGATAATATAGTTACCATATCAACAGTGATTTTTCCCAATTCAACGCTTCCATGATCTTTCTTCAGCTTCTTAACACGTTCCTGCAACCAGGTATTATGTATAGATTAAAACATAAAATATACATATAACAAATTTCTTTAAGTATTAATCAATGTTTTGCAAGTAACAAGCTACCATAAAGTAACAATGAAATAAAAGAAACATTGTTCAAGAACCAATCATGGCTGAGAATTACAAAACAGTTAAGGTATTAGCCAAGAATCTCAGACTCATAATAGCATGTGCACAGCATAAATTGTGCATGGCAAGTTGAGCTCAAACAAGAATTTAATTCACATTGGCTATCACCCATTATGCCCAATTATTATACTAAACCAATAATACAACAATGAAGCCCAAGCTCTGTATAGACATCACAAAACTATCACACACTTGAATGAAAGGCAGACACAAATTCACAATAACCCCAAGAAACACAGATTACTCATTAATGCATCCAACATAGACAATATCACTAGGAAGCTTAAAATTGCAGACAAACCTGATACTCTGGAACCAGTTCCTTCAGCTCAGAATAAAGATCCTGCAAAACAGAAAAATAACCCACGTCAACAAAAGTCAGAAAAACAAAGTTCAATACATACGACCAACTTCACGTAATAACAAACACCAATTGGTCTCAGATATCCTTCATATCCAATGTCCAACAGAGACAAACGAAACTACAATATCAAATTCCAAACTTCACCACTAATACAGCAATAGCAACGCTCTGCATCTAATAACATTCACCGAACACTTTCATCGAGCACCAAACACACAACGATAAGGATGGAGCAAGAGAATACAGTGTTACTGGAGCTCTGAGATTGGAGCCATCTAACTGAATTCGCGAGATTAGATTGCTGACCCTGCCATCAAAAATTAAACCATCACATAAGAAAAAAAAAATCAGCAAGTCACATAAACACTTAGACACAAACAAATAAATACTCAAATCAAAACGCAGAGTTGGCGTTTTTCTCAGTTACCACACGAGAGCGAAGCCGAGAAAGTGCAGAAACGCTTCTGAAGAACGCCATTCGCACCAACGCAACAACCTGTGTCAGCTCGCCAGTGTTAGCGACTCAGAAATCAAATTAAGCATTAAAAAATTATCAATTAAAAAAATCGGATGAAGAAAAGGCTACAAGGTGAGGGATCGTGAAGCGGAACAATGAGCGATGATGAATGAACTACGAAGAAAGAAAAAGGAAATAGAAACGAGATAGTTAGGGTTTTGGAATCGAAAGAAGAGCGTACCGTAAAAAAAAGTCAAAGAAAAGAGAAGAAAGATCGCGGATCCAGAAATGTTGGGAATTGAATTGGTCTTTATGAAGACAATGATGCAATGAAGTGTGGTTTCTTAATGTAATGTGATCTTATGCGTGAAATTTGGCGTTTAAACCAGTATTCACACTTGCGAATTTTTAGTTATTTGTTATTAGTCAATCATGGTTGCGACTTGTTACAGAGACCAAGATTTGCCTCTTTTTAATTTTTTAATAATTAATTAACTTTTTTGCTGTATTTTTCTTCTTTTTTTTTTATCTGAAGAAGGAATTTAAATGACTACAATGAGTACAGTCAAAAACATGTTACCACATTTTTGACAAAATTTATTTTTTCACTAATTCTTTTGAAAAGTTAGTGAAAAAAATAACATTTTCAACTATATTGACCTAAATGCGTATCTTTTTTATTCAGCCAATTAAACGTATGATTTTTTTGGTAGGTAAAAGTTTATAGAGATGGAATCACGTCTTAGTTCAGAATTAGAAAATTATATTTAGATGAACGAAAGTTTGAATTTGTTATTCATCATATATTTGAGATTATGTCTTATATGTCCTATTCTACTCAATTAATCTTCGGGGTTAATTTTTTGGGTTATACCATATTATAGATGTGAAATAATTATTAAATTTGTTAATGATTAATTTTTATCAAGAAATTTAATTAATTTATCTTGAATGAAATATTTTTTTCTAAACATGTTTTTCTCATCTACACAATTTAATTCAAGACTTTAGTTAAAACATCCAAAGTGAATTCTTCTGGAAACATTGGAACCTGAATGAGAAAAGAAAAATATCTGTGGTAAATTATATTTACTATATTTGAGTAATTGTATTTTCATTTAGATATTAGATATTAGTATATTACCAATAATAGTCTTTATCATATTCAAGATGTGAGTGAAATCGTTTATCAAAAGTGAATGCTTTATCACGACCAACTGATTGATTTTTATTGTTTATGTCCAAACTAATAATTTATCAAATATGATAAAAGTAAATACACTCTATGATGATAGATAATATACTTCATTTTCTTGTTTAATTTCTTTACTTCTTAACTCAAACTATATAGTGTGTACTTTCATATATCAACTATGTTGAACATAAAACTATAGGTTTGTGTAGTCTTAGGCACTGACTTGAAAAGTATTATATTTATAACATTCAAATAATTAATATATTCTTGACGACAGATTTATCTCATGAATAATAAAAACTCGTCAAAAAATATGGCTGCAGCTTTATTTCTAATTATAGATCTCAATTTTCGTTCAAAGTTTCAAAAAGATGGCAAGTACACGAAACTGGACATGGGGTTTTGACCAGTCTAAAATGGTTGGCTCCTAACACAAAATCACACGTGCCTAGAAATTACTAAAATAAAATAACAAATTAATAAAGAAAAAGACTTTTCTTTTTCTTTTTCTTTTTCTCTGCCACGAATGTTTTTTTTTTTTCTCCTCAGTGTACATTGTGTTCTTGTTATGCCTTTAAAATAATGTTTTTGTTAATCTTGTACATCGATTTTAAAATGTTAATCATCAAGTTTTGATGCTATTGTTTGTTGTCTATATATTCTCTCGTGAAAGTAAGAACCAAAGTTGGCCAAGCGTAAGGATGCTAGCATATCAGCATCTGATTCGTAAAAATATATTTATTATTGATTTAAATTAAAATACTTTGTAAGAATAACAGCAACACTTGGAACTAGCGTAGATGTTTTTATTTTTCATTTTACATATTTATTTACATTAGAAAAACTAAGTAAAAAAATATAATATAACATCCTTATCGTTAAGATAGATGCTCGTGAGCATGACTCATGAGGAAAATATTAGTTAATTTTTCAAATATACTGGTATTTAAATTTTAATGATTATAGGATTTATTTATTTATCCAATAGTGGTTATTTTTTAATTTTATGTGCATAATGAATTATTTATATAGTTAATCTTAAATTTTAATATAGTAATGTTTTGCCCCTATTATATTCCAATGTACCATTTGGTGTAAGGCAGTGTCTTCTATGAGAAAGTTGCAATGTTTTTCATGGTGGGAAAGTCAATTTTAACCATTCCCAATATACAGAAATTCTAGTAGGATCATACACCAAAGGTAAAAATTCACTACTCTCATCTACCTACACCATTACAAAACACCAAACTATGTTACAATCTTCATAAAAATGAAGTTTAAACAAGTTTACTTCTTAGGGGTTGAAAGTTTAGTTGACAGAAATCATAAAGCTCATAATTGGTATGCACAATAAAGTCATAGAAGGGAAAAGGGAAGGGGAAAAGGTGTCATCTAACCATCCAAAGTCACAATGGATTTCAAATTGCTGCTAATGGAGTGGTGTGGTGGAGATAGAGGAACAAAGTGGAAAAGGGAGGGGAAAAAAATGAAAAAATAGAGTTTTCCACAGTACGAAACATTGGTAGCTTTCCCACACACTGCCTTCAGGAGATTTTTGGTAGGAAGAAGTTTTTTTTTTTTTTTTTATAGAGAAACATAATTTTTGAGAATTACAATTTTTAAAAAATATTATTCTTAATAATAACTACAATATTTTTGCTAATTATAGTATGTTTTCTGAAAATTAAAGATTCTTATGTTTGATTATTTTGGAATTTTTTTTGGGTGTATAAGAATTTTTTATAAATATATCATTTATTAAAAAAAATTATTAAATAT
>JAMLFT010008886.1:0-13245 GCA_026544285.1 Pachyrhizus erosus | reverse complement strand
TTAGGTATCAAACTCTTAGGATAAAAAATTGAGAATAATCACTGCATTTTACCAATCTTTGACGGCCACGACCAATTAAATGGTAAAAATGGTGGCTGGAATGAGAATTGCGTTTATGTAGAACTCTGTAGTTTCATGTGACCTACGGAAGCCATACCATTGCTTGTGAATCTTCTCCAACTGAACCAATGGTAAACAATCTTAATATGCCTTTCAGCGTAGAAACAGACTTAACAGAAACATGGACGGATACATGAAATATGGTCGAGAATGTTCTGGCATTTGTAGTTTGATAGCAATAGAACCTATCTGCTTGATTACTTGATAGGTTCCATAATATTTTGCTACCAAGTTGGATTGCATCTGCCCTTGTATTGACCCTGTCTGTTTGGTCTAATTTTCATGTATACACAACCACTTTCTTGGATGTTAGCTGGTCTGCATAGTGCTTCATATGATCTTGTGCCCTTGCCAAATGATGTTTAAGTTGTTGCAGCAATTCATCTCTGTCCATTAAGTCTCGGGTGACTGCCTCCTCCAAAACTTCCCTAGGTATGAAGTTAGACCAAGGAAGGTGGATGCCTTCCATAAACCACCTCAAATGGCGTACATCCAGCTGCCACACGATAGTTTGTATTATACCAATACTCTGCCCAATGAAGGAACCCCAAATCTTTGGCTGTTCTGAAATGAAACAGCACTAATATGTCTCCAATGTTCAATTCAACACTTCTTTTGTCTATTGGACTCCAGCTGATATGTTGTCTCATCCTTAAAGTGGTTCTCTGCAATGAAAATAACTCCTGCCAGAACTTGCTCATGAATGTAGGGTCTTGGTCACTAACTATAGTCATCGGAATCCCATGTAACCCAACTACCTCTAGCAAAAATCTTTGCCATTTTTCTTGCCAAGTATGGATGTTTTAATGCAATGAAATAAATGACCATACTTACTCAACCTGTCAACTACCACCAATATGACATCAAATCCTTTGGACCTTGGTAATCTCACAATAAAGTCCATGTTGAGTTCTTCCCAAACAGAATCAGGAATGAGCAGTTGCAGCAGGCCTGCGGAAGATGCCACTTGATATTTATTTCACTAACAAATGTGACAGGCCACTACATAATTAGTGAATGCCCTTTCTTTTCTCACCAATACACCGATTGGGCCAGCCTTCTGTAGTTCCTATAAATCTTTGCATGTCCACCCATGGATGGGAGTGGTTTGAAATTCAGCCAATAATTTGGAAATTCAAGCAGAAGATGGTGACAACAACAGTCTCCTCTTGTAGTACAACTTCCCTAGCTCATTAGTATAGGGTCGATGTGAATTAGGGTCTTTCTCGAGTTCGTTTAAAATTTTTCTCAAGGTTGGATCTTCCCAAACTTCTTGTTCAGCTAGATGTGGTCTTGCCAATAAGGTTGACAGATGGCCTGCATCTCCTAGTCTTCTTTTCTGCAAGATAGTGCGTCAGCCACTTTGTTGGAGGATCCTGTTTTGTAAATATTTCAAACTTATATCCTATAAATTTTGCCAACTAGTTTTGCTGATTTTGAGTTGTAATTCGTTGCTCCATCAGGTGTCTAAGGCTCTTTTGGCCAGTGTACACCTGAAATTTTGTGCCCAACAAATATGAACGCCAATGCCAGTGGCTAGAACCAGAGCCATTAATTCCTTCTTGTATACTGATATGGACAGAGCTGTCTCAGCTAAATCTTTACCATAAAATGCAAGGGGTCTCCTCCCTCGTGATAAAAATGCCCTTATTCCTCTTCCGAATGCGTCACACTCAATAGCAAACAACTTTGAAAAATCTGACATGGTTAGCACTGATGCACTTGTGATCGCATGCTGGAGTTGCTGGAAGGCCAAATCAGTCGCCTGGTTCCACCCATAAGCTCCCTTCAACAAATTTTCTAGCTATATTTTTCCATAATCTTTCACAAATTGCTTATAGTACTCCGTAAATCCAAGGAATCCCCACAATGCTTCCAAAGATTTGGGGCGTTGGCCAGTGAAGGATGGCCTCCATCTTGTTGGGATTCATGGCTACCCCTTCCTTCAATATCATATGACCCAAATAATCAATTCTTCTCCCAAATACACACTTCTTTTGGTTAGTATGGAATTGTGCCCGCTACAAAGTGGTCAACACCCAACTCAAATGATTTAAATGGTCCTCACAAGTATTACTAAATATCAAGATGCCATAAAAAAAAACACATTTTCTCAAAAATGACTGCAAGGTTAAATTTGTAGTGCATTGGAACGTAGAAGGACCATTGGTTAGTCTTAATGGCATAACCAGGAACTCATAATGCACATTGTTGAGATATGATTACTAATTAGATATGATTGCTAATTATGATAAGATTATATTTTGTTCCTTTATTATTTCAGATACCTAATTACTAATTTTTAGATAATTAAATCAGATTGTATCATGGCTACAATTAATGGATTTTATCATTATTTTGTATTCATGATTATCATTATAAATAAACAATCAAAAGTCTTTTCTCCTGGTGCATTTAGTCTCTATACTTCACTGGGTATCAGAAGGCCACCTGGGCCTGTTCTTTCCCACCTTCGTTGTTGTTGGCATTAGGGATACTGTTCACGTACCTCTGTGATACTGTTTGACCCCTCTAGTATTGTTCACCCACCTCTGAGGTATCGTTTGGTCTCTCTCTCTTAGTACTATTTAACCTTGTTATCATGGCAGAAACATCAATCAAAAACCCAGTTGGTTTTGTTTTTTTTTTTTTTTTGTGCTCCCTTTATCACCTTTGCCAAACCTCACCAAAATGTTTTGTCCAATGTTAACTATAAATACTATCTCCAATTCAAGGTGGTCCAACAAGCTTCAACTACAATTGCTTCATCTAGTAATTCTACAATCTACCTCTCTCATTCACCTTTTGTTGGCTCTTGGATACTATACTCATGTGCTTTTGATCATATAGCTGGTAATCCCTTTCTTGTCTTCAATTTATCACAAACCACATCATTCTTGTGGATGGATCTAAAACTCTTGTTACCTTTGTGGGACAAGCCACCCCTACCCCATCCTTATCCTTAAACATTGTTCTTTTTGTGCCTAAGTTTCCTGTTAATCTTGTTACTTGTACTCTTAATTACTCTATTACCTTTCTTTATGACACTTTGTATACAGGATCGAAATACAGGATGAATGATTGACATAGGATATGAGTCACATGGTCTCTACTATTTCCACAAACCAACAGTAGTTGGTTGCACCACTATTGAGTCTTCCAGTCTTCTCCATCATCGTTTAGGTCATCCTAGTCTGAATAAATTGAAGGTTATGGTTCCTAGTTGTAAGTCTTGGAGTGTGAGTCCTATTAGCTTGGCAAACATGTTTGGGTTGCGTTCCTTAGCAGTGTTTCTCAACACACAAATTCTTCCTTTTTCTCTTGTCCATTTCAATGATTGGGGTTCTAATCGTGTACCATCTATGATGGGTTTTAGGTATTATGCCACATTTATTGATGATTTTACCAAAAGCACTTAGATATTTTTTAATGAAAGAACATATAATTCAAAATTTTGTCTTGAAATGCATACTCAATTTGACAATAAAATTCGTAAGTTACATAGTGACAATGCAAAAAAGTATTTCTCTAGATCGGTTCAAAAATTTATAACATCTCATGGTATGATTAATCAATCTTCTTATCCTCATACAGTACAACAAAATTGTATTCCTAAACGTAAACATTGGCATATTCTTTTAATTCACTCCAAAATTCCTTTAAAAAATTTTTGGGGGATGTCGTTCTTACAGTCGGGTATCTTATTTATTGGATGCCCTCTTCCTCTATAGGTAATAGAGTTTCTCACTCTATCCTATTTCTTGATAAGCCTTTGTTTCGTGTTTCTTCTCATATTTTTAACTCTACTTGTTTTTTGCATGATATTGCTCTAAGTTTTGATAAGTTGAATGCTCGTGCAATTAAGTACATCTTTCTTGGCTATTCCCGCACCCAAAATGGTTACCGGAGCTACTCTCCTACCAATCTCCACTCTTACATGTTTGCTAGCTTCACCTTCTTCAAAGATACACCTTTTTTTACTCACTCATCCCCTCTTAGTCTATTCCTATTATTTTTGTCATTTCCCACCAGTCAAACACTTCCCCTCCCTCAGCATCCCCTTTCTTGATTATCATCAACGTTTGCGACCACAACCTATGGAAGCACATCTTATTGAAGAGACCGGTACATCATCTCCTAATCCAATCATTCCTCTTGTTACAGTCAACTCTGACTTACCCGTCGTCATCTGCAAAGGTACCTGTACCACTTGCAATCCACATCCAATTTATAATTTCTTAAGTTATCATTGTCTTTCCCCTTCCCACTACGTTTTTGTATCTATACTTTCTTCTATTTCTATTCTTAAAATTGTCCAATAAGAACTTTCACATCTCGAATGGCAACAAGTGATGATTGATGAGATGCAAGCTCTAGAAACTAATTAGACATGGACCCTTGTTCCTCCATCCTCAAAGCAATCCCTTGTTGGTTGTCGCTGGGTCTTTACTATTAAAGTTGGATTTGATGGACAAATTGACAAATTTAAGGCACGCCTTATAGCCAAGGGCTACACTCATATCTATGGCCTTGACTACAATGACACCTTCTCTCCAATCCCCAAGATGGCCTTTATTTGTCTCCTACTATCTATGGCTGCCATGTGTCACTTGCCCCTTTATCAATTGGGCATCAAGAATGTATTTCTCCATGATGATTTAGCTGAGAAAGTTTATATGGAGCAATCTCTTGGGTTTGTTGTTCAGGGAGAGCCTAGTGATTTTGTTTGCAAGCTACACAAAGCCCTATATGGTCTTAAACAGAGTTCGAGAGCATGGTTTTACAGATTTAGTTCTCTTCTTCAAAGTTTGGCATGACTTGTTGCAAGTCAGATCACTCCATATTTTATAGACTTTCTTCTACTAATTAGTACACCTACCTTGTGGTGTATGTAAATGATATTGTTATTACAAGAGATGACCACATGGGTATTCTTTATCTTAAAAGTCACCTATTTCAGCATTTTCAAACCAAGGACTTGGGTTGTCTAAAGTATCTTTTGGGAATTAAGGTAGCCCAATCAAACACCGGTGTTGTCATTTCTCAAAGAAAATATACTCTTGACATCTTAGAAGAAACTGGGATACTAGATTACAAGCCTGTTGATACTCCCATGGATCTAAACACTAAACTTGTATCATGTCAAGGGAGCCCTTCTTGGATGTAGGAAGATATCGAAGATTGGTCGAGAAGCTGAACTATCTTACCATGACTAGACCTGATATATCCTTTGCAATCAGTGTTGTAAATCAATTTCTCAATTCTTCTTGTAAAAGTTATTGGGGTGCTGTAATTCGAATTTTGAGGTATATTATAGGGTCTCCCGAAGAATGATTGGTTTTTGAGAATAGAGGTCACATTGATATTGTTGCATATACAGATGTGGATTGGGTTGATTCTCCCAGTGATTGCAAGTCAACATCGGGTTATTGTGTTATATTTGGTGGAAATCTCATTTCTTAGAAGAGTAAGAAACATAATACTGTGGTTAGGTCCAATGCAGAGGCTAAATATTGAGCTATGTTTGTTATTACGTGTGAGTTGATTTGGTTAAAACAACTCCTTAGTGAACTTAATTTTTGTACAATTGGATTCATGTAACTTATTTGTGACAACTAAGCAGCTTTAGATATAGCATTTAATCCAGTTTTTCATGAACAAACTAACACATTGAGATTGACTATCACTTTATGAGAGAGAAGATAACTTCTAGAGAAGTCATTGTCTCTTTGGTCAATTCTAATGATCAACTAATAGATATTTTTACAAAGTCACTTAGAGGGCCGAGAATATCCTGTATTTGTTCCAAGCTGGATGCATATGATCTATCCACTTCAACTTGAGGGGGAAGTGTTGAGATATGATTGCTAATTATGATAAGATTATACTATGTTTTCTTTATTATTTTCAGTTACCTAGTTACTGATTTTTAGATGATTAAATCAGATTGTATCGTCCCTACAATTATGGAATTCTATCATTATTTTGTATTTATGGTTATCATTATAAATAAACAGCCAAGGGATCTTTTTTCCTAGTGCATCTAGTCTTTATACTTAACTTTCATGATGAGTGCAAAATAACAATTTTAAAATGTCATCTATATGCATTTTTATATGATGCTACCCAGCCCTAACATTAACCTTACTGAAATATTTTGTCCCTTACAGTTTCATCTAGCAATTCTTGTATAACTGGTATACATGGTAATTAGAATCGCTTTCCAACTCGTAGAATCATATGATTCTACACTTCTGCCATGCGTGAACGAGTTTGTCCATGCCCAGAATCGCTGCTGAGCAGAATTGGTAGAATCGTAAAAATGGGGGAATCGATGAGTTTTTTGGGTTCACATAGGTCACATTTTTATGTGCCAAATTTCAGAATTGGGTCAAGTTTAACGTTTTTCCTTTTAGTTTTAGTCTTCAGAATACTTAAGCCCAAAAACCCAAGCCTCAAACCAACTTTTCTATAACCCTAACACTAAGAACTGGGAAAGAAAAGAATTGAGGAAAACACCTTCACAGGCATCGCTCATCTTCTTCAACCTGTCTCACGAACTCTGCATCCTCTCTATCCCAAGCCCCAAAATTGTTGCACAAACAACCTCTCTTTTTAATTTCACTGGTTAATCTTGATAATATGATTGATGAAGGATAAGGAGATGGAGATGATGGACGAAATGATGATATCTAGAGTGATTATGATTTTAATTTACATGATCTATTTTAGAGGTCTGGTCTAGGTGTTAATGCCATCTTTCTTGTACTAATCTTGTAGAATCTTACGTTTCAAGTTAAGGTTTTACAGTTTACGATTTTGTGACCCCTTTTTGAGTCAGAGTAGAATCTTGAGTTTGATTACCATGCTGGTATAGGGTACTTATCTCAGTGAGTTCTTTTTGAGAAAAAGTACTACTTTCTCCGGTCTTGAATATAAGAGGAAAAAAAACTAATTCTCGCTAACTAAGAAAGTTGTTGACATCATTTAATTTTATCAGTCTCAATTAAAAACTTTTTTTTTTCTAAATAATCCTTAATTGGAATTTAATATCAAGAATAGAGTCATTGAAAATAAAATCTCAATCAAATGAAGGATATTTTAGAGATGGTATCATCAAATAAAGTAAAATTAGTTGAGATTAGCTGATATTTGAGACCAACACTAGAGAGATTTTTTTGCTTATATCTGAGATCAGAGAGTATTTATCTTGTGATTAAAAAGAATTGTATAGTTTGCCTTGTGTTTTTGACTTGATTTCTTTTGATTACTTGATTTTTACTTGAATCATTACTAAAAATTATGTGAGTTTAAGCTTGGTGAATGTCAAAGAGACATATCAGAGGCAAAAGCCTTGGTGGAGGAAGCAAAACGCTCTCTGTTGGTAAATGTGGGAGGTCCTGAAGATTGCAGTACATCCTTGGGGATGAAAAGTGAAGACATTGATAAAGAGGAAGAGAGATGGGAGTCAGTAAAAGCAGCATCAATTTCTGCCCTTGTTGGTACCTTTTCTGGGCTCCCCGTATGCTTCATGCAGGTCACCAACACAACTCAGCTGCTTCTCCCTTTAGCAATCAACTTCATTTGCTGTGCATTGTTTGGAGTGACTTTTCGATACACTATAAGGAGAAACTTGGATGATGTTCAGCTTAAGACAGGCGTAGCAGCAGCTTTTGGTGTTGTTAAAGGTAATCATATTACCATGCTTACATGTTAACTGTGTTGAAATATTTTCACAGCATCAATTTAGATTTAAGATGAAGTGATATGTTATCTTTTGTGGTATTGAGTTGAGTGCTTTCTTGAAACAGTACAATCTAAATAAATTTAATGGTAATACTGAAACAAACTCGTGATGCAGGTCTCGCAACCCTAGGTGGTGGACCACTTCCTGAACTGAACTTTGAAAGCTTCTTATCACATGCCCAGGAAGGGACAATTTATGTGTCTGAGAATTTTTTAATTTTTGTTTCTGCTGCTGTTGCTCTAGATTACTGTTTTAAGGCAAGGCTTTTGAGTCCTTTTCCAATTGATTGATCATAGCTTAAATACGAATTATTTTTTTCAATTATCATAGCTTTAATGAACATTTATCAGTTTATTGCTATTGTTTCAACTTACCAACTGTCCATCCATTCTATCTAAAAATTCACTGATAATCTGCTAAAAAGTCTTTCATTTACATTTGAATATTTAATTGGTTGTGTTATTAAGCTGTGAAATTTGACCTTTCTGAATCAATTATGCAGTCTTTTTTTAATTATTCAGTTTGGAACTGATGTTTAATCCTACTTGTAATAAACATGGTTTTAGGCTTTTGCACATAGTATTTGTGTTGTAGGGCAGTAGATAAATGACTGTATGGGCACGGAGCACTGCTCTAAAGAGCTCTAAGACACAGCAGAAAGACTGACAATAAGACTTGAAATTAACTTTGCCAAAAGGCTACACTAGTTTCTCCTCTGTCCATTGAATGTCGTATGTCCACTGTTATAGGATATCGTCCTACAGTTATCAACCTGCCTCAACTGTTTGGTGCAGCCGTGTAGCTCTGCACTCAATCAATACTCAATAGTGCAGCCGTGTAGCTCTGCACTCAATCAATACTCAACAGTGCTCCGTGCAATGTATGGTGACCTGATGATAGGTGATTTTTGTGAAGTACTTTATTTTATTTATGTTTCTATTTAAGTAATTGTTATGTAATGATATTTTATTAATATTACATCAATCCTCATCTCAACAAAACATTCATTAACCAAGAGGGAGAAAAGGGTCACCTATATATGTTTACACTATACCCTGTTTTCCTATTCTCAATTTCTCACCTATGTTAATGTAATCCTTGAACTCGTTTGTTTAATTGATTTGGTAGCTAAATTTATTCAACTTTACGACTTGATTGCTTCGTTAAATGTCTCTAAGCACCTTCTGTGGTCACTCTGAGGTTTGTACAAAAGGCAATTTTATGGTTAACTTATGGTTGAAGTTACAAATCATATGGCATCCCATCCACCCTTTATAAATACGGCCCAAGGAACAGAAAGACGGGGAATGCGAGGTAAAGGTAAGGTAAAATCCAAAAAAAGGGATGTTGATCGTTGTGTAGAAAACTCATTGTCGTTCTTGCACAACTCCATATGGGTTTGTAAAAGCCATGCCACCCGAAAATGGAAAATAAAATGGACGAATAAAAAAATGTTTCTATTGTTTGGATATTTTAGTTTTTTTTTTTCCTATGGTTAACATAATTTTTTCTTTTTATTTTTATAATTTAAAACATTTCATTTTAGTATCTACAGGTATAATCTTTTACCTTTTTGGTTCTCATTGTCTCATGTTATGTTTTGATTCTTTAAAATCATTACAAAACTAAAATTATCTAAATATTTTGACAGATATTTATCATCAATTCTAATTTTTTAGAAAGTTTAAAAGATCTAAATATAATAGTGTTGGGTGAATTTAGACAACATGGATCAAAAAGGTCGAAAATTAATAACTATAGGAACTAAAAGAAAAATTTATCATAACTATAAAAAATAGAAGAGTAATTAAACTAATATTTTATAATAGAAAAGACAAAACAAAATGACTTATAACTTTTAATTTTCATATTATCCTTCTTCTATAAACACTTTAAATATTAATAACAATGGATGGATTTTAATAACAAGATGTGTGAATAAAATTAAAGGCTTTACATTCTAGCATGTTTAAAATATACTATTATTTCCTATAATCTTAAGAACCGATGTTTTGTAAGTTAAGTGTAGTCATTTTAATCTGTCACTGGATTATTGCAATTATACTATTTTCTATTACACCAAAATTGAGTTAAATTGACGTTGCAACTTGGATTGCTCCTTTCTTTCTCAGACAACTCACATGACACACTCCAATTTGTTGGAATCGTAAACCCAAAGAAGTGAAAAACAAAGGGATTGTAGTCGGAAAAAAAAGAAAAAGGAGTTTAAAACATGCTTAAAAAATCTTTGTAGATAAAATACTTATGATTATTGTTTTCCCTTTCTCTAGAATGTTTTATTTTTACCAATTAGAGCAAAGGGTAAAATGATAAATTTAAGGCTTAAATATTAATTTGGTCTCTAAAAAAGTCTCTTTTTTTTCATTTTGATATTTAAGATTTCTTTTTATTTTGATTCTTTAAAGATTATATTTTTTTTTTGTTTTAGTCTGTGCTATCAAATAACAACATTAAATGATATCGAAACAAGAACTTTAATAATGACTTATCAAATAATCAAAGAGTCTCACATCACAGTTACGTATTTTTTTTCAATAAATCATGTTTTTAAATCTCTATATGTTCAAAAAAATTAATGATGTTAAATTAGTTAATAAGTTATTTAAAAATATAATTTGACAAAAAAAATTACATGTGACTGTTCTATTACATTTCTTGATGACTTAGTAAGTTGAATCGTCAAAATAACTATTATATCATCATTTAGAAGACAATAGAGGTTAAAAACAAAACATTATTTGATATTAGAAAATAAAATAAAAAAATAATCTTAAAAAGACCAAAATTAATTTTTTTTTCTTGAATACCAAAACTAAAAAGACACTATTTTTCAATGATCAATTCATATTTAATCCTAAATTTAATATAAAACAAAGAAAGAATGTCACACTCCATCATGTACTCCTCTATTTGGAGGGAAACAAACAAAACCTAAAATAATCGAATTAGATGGAATGGGTTCTTTACTTTCCATTCCCTGCCTAACTTTATTTTTTCAATTTAGACAATGGAGTTTAAATTTGTTTCACTCTATTCCTTGCTTAACTTTATTTTTTCAATTTAGACAATGGAGTTTTAATTTGTTCCACTATGTTCCTTTTCATTTCGTCACTTTCTATCAATCTAAGCATAAAAGGGACAAAAAGTTACAAAAGAGTGACAACTCGTATTAACATCCTTGACACTAATTAAATGTCTTCATACGTTAAAGATATTGTAAGAAATTGAAAAATATATTTACCATACAAAAAAGTAAAAAAGTGTATTTCTTCTATTCTAAATAGATGTGGTAAGGAATCTAGTGAAACCTTCCTCAAGCGCTGAAAGAGAACTGAACGTAACTCAATATCAAATAAATTAGTATAAAACTTATGTTTTTTTATTTCCATCTACTTATGTCTCCCTGACTTTTCATTTTTTTATGTTATACGAACTGTTTTTCATCTAAAGTTAGTTTTTGAAAAGATTGTGAAAATCAAACACATTATTTAATCCTCCTTTAATGTATTTTTAACATTTTAGGTACTTCCAAAAGATTTTTTTACAATTAAGGTGATAATAATTTCAAGGCAATAATAATCCTATCAAAATGATAAGATATATTAATGTGTATTTTCTATAGTATCTTAAAAGAAGATGTTTAAAGAATTTAATTTTTCGTTTAAAATAAGGATACAATAGTATTTCAATGTACTGCATTTATTACAAGTAATATATATTATTAGATATTATTGAAACCTATTTTAATTAAGAAATAGATATTTTAATGATAAGAAATTTAAATATAATTTAAATATTAAAATTTTAAAATACATTATTTATCAAAATATATATTAATAATAAAAATTTTAAAAATATAAACTCATGAAATACATATTCATATACACAAAAGAGTTTTGGAACATTTAATTTTTATACTCAAATTAAAAGTACAAATGATATTTAATGTAATGCATTTATTTTAGATAATTTTTATATATACTCTCTCTGTCATTTTATATAACGTTTAAGATTTTAGAGTATAAGAATTACTTTGATAATTTTAAATGTATTAAAACAATCATGAAATTTTAAAATAAAATTAAAAAAATTAATTAATATATTTTTAATTATTATTTATGTATAATTAATAAATATAAAAATAATAAATATTTAATTTGAAATTGTCTGCATATTTTAAATTAAAGATAATTAATATTAGGTAACATTAATTACTTTAATGATAATTATAACGATAAATGATAATTAAAATTAAAGAATAATTATAATGAATTGGTGAAAATATTACTGATAATTGTCTCGTAAATATAATGTTAACTAATTGCAACATAATTGATTGAAAATGATAAATCATAATGTTAGGTGGTGAAATAAACAATTACTGATAGTATTACGGTAAACTTTCATTGTACATTTCTAAAATGTTAACTAATTTGAAATTATCCCATAATAAAATTAAAGATTCAATTTTAAATTAATGTGCAATTTAATATATTTTATTTATGGCCTATTGCTTAATTAAAAATTGATTTGGTTATTTTAATATATTTTATGAATTTTTGATTGTTTATTATCGTGAACTACTTTAAATATCATGCTGAAATTAATCTTCCAACATTATGAAGTGATATTTTTAAAAACAAATCATATTTTCTAAGTCACTGTAATTATAAAATTTTAATTTAATTGTGTCTCATCTTTTATCTATTACATACATACTAAATCTTAAATCATCTTTATAAATTAAAATGTTCTTTTCATTCTTAGAAATTTTAATTAAAATATTTTTTTCGTTCAAACTCATTTTGTTCATACTTAGTAGACAAAACTTGTTCCTCTTTTAAGGGATAACTTTTTACATCTTTTACAAATTCTTTATATTGAACTATGAATTCTTTTAATATTGTTGTTTAGTATCATTTAATTTTTCTTTTCTATTTTTTTTTGGTGAATTTGGATATTCTTTAACAAAAATCAAGGTTTCCTTAAACCTTTAATCACATGCTTAAGGAACAAGGTTATTTATCAATCATGTTATACTATAATGATTTTTTTATACATTTTTTTTTCTTTCTAAGTAAACACATTCTACACTACTTTTTTTTTTTCTGAAGTTTATGTCTTCAATTTGTTTCTACTTCCTTTCAGAAGGCATGTTCCTCAAAAATTTTCATGCTAAATGTACAGAATATTCTTCTCACTCAAGGTATGTATTCTTGTTATATATTATTGTTTCGCATCCCTATTATTATTAATATTATTATTATTATTATTATTATTATTATTATTATTATTATTATTATTACTATTATTATTATTATTAATATTATTATTATTATCACTATTATTATTATTAT
>JAMLFT010008885.1:0-13245 GCA_026544285.1 Pachyrhizus erosus | reverse complement strand
AATTCTATTTTTTATTTTTAAATTCTTCCAAAAATCCTAAAAAGTTAATTATATTTTTCTTACACTAATTTAAAATTTCTCTTCTCAATACTTATTTTATTTAATATTTTTCTTGGAAAATATTATCCATTTAAATGGGCAATATTTTCTTCATAGCAACTAAAATTCTAATATTTTGGTAATATTCTATAATATTGAAAAGGAGAAGGAGCAAAATTTTCTATTAATTTTATAATCTCATTAATTTAAAATTAGGATGTTACATAGAATGGGTAGCTCAACTAGCAAATGACGGCATATCCTTCCCTCTACCTGTCTTGGGTTCGAATCTCTCCCATTTTTTTTTCTATTTTCTTTTCTTTTCCTATTATTTTTTTTTCTATTATTTCTTGTTTGTATTTTTAATATTATTATTTTTACTTCTAACATTTTTTAAAATTCCTATAAATCATTTTGTATTTTTCTCTTTATGTTCCTATTTTTATGTATCAATAATAATTTTATAAATCTCAAAAATCTATTTATTTAATTTATTGCATTTATATATTTAATTATAAAATATTGATTTTTATTTTAATAATTTAGACTTTTTTTTCCTACAATTCTATGTTTCTACAACTTATATTTAATTAAAAATATATGTATATTTATATGTTCTTTTGAAATTACTTTTTTATTCTTTAATTACTCTTTAGTTTATTTTACTTATTCCTATTTTATGAATTTGATAAATTCTTATTAAGTCACTTTATATTCCTTACCTACTTATCATTTCTTTTCATGATAATATTTTTACATTTATTTCTTCCTATGATTCCTATTTCTATAATACTTTATTACCCCAAAAAATTATAAATTGTAATTAATATAATATTAAAAACGGGATGTTACAGTAATCATGGAAGGTTAATCACATTTTCAATCTAAGGATTTTTAAGCCTAAGTAAATTTGAGTTCTACTATGCTTCATATTCGAATTTATGAATAATGTTTTCTCTTATTTTCGCTTTTCAATTTTTTAAATAGAAACATGATTATGTTTTGATTTGGAAAATTGAATTAGGATTATGGTTAGGATCGATTAATCATCACATGGTAATTGATTAATTGCTTGTGTTAATTTAAATTATGTTGGAATTCATCTAAATTCAAAAATGCGATTGTATTTCTAATTTATGAATTAATGTGAGATCATCATCTGATGATTTCAAATTTAAGTACATAATTATGAATCTATTTTATCTTTTATAGAGCAATGATGGTTTATGAAAGCATTAGATCCTTGGGGTTGTATTTTGAAATCTATTATACCTTTATTATACTTTTAATCTCATTTTAATTGTTTCTTTCCTTTGAAAATCCCCCTTAATTTTGAATTGAAACCTCACATAAATGGATTGTGTCTTTGGAAATATAATATGAGTTGACCCTATATTGCAAATTTATTTGAAAATTTAGTGATTTCGATAGTACTTTGATGGGTGGTATCAATAATAAATCAAATAAAGTTATATGACTTATATCACTATAACTTGCTATCTAAAGATACAACATCAAGAAACTCAATACGTATGCATAACTATATAGAAACTTTTACAAAGGAGACATTATAAACATTTAAGATAGTTGACTCTAAACAAAACAAAAATCAAAGAAAAGGAAAAGAAAGAGTCATCTCTCCATACCCAAAGATGTCCTTCATGATGCTCCTAAGAAAATGATTTGCCTCACCTAACCATCTACACCTATGAATATGATGCTTAAGATCATTACATCCACATGTACCACATTCATTGTAGGATATAGGCAACGAAATGAATAGATTTATGATCCTTTTGAAAGACTTTAATGATTTTTTTAAAAACAATCTTTCACCCTTATTTTATCTTCAAAAAACAATTACTCCAAGTTCAGAAAGATTTCAAGAATTTAGAAAGAAATTTGAATCTTTCATTAAGATGTGAATTGATATCAAAATTAGAAGATACCTTTAAGACCTTGAATTGGTTGTTGAATCTTTAAAGGATAAGAAGAGAGACTTATGAGACAATGATTTATATTGGTTTAATTCCTAATGAACCTACATCCAGTTGATCTAAGATCAATTAGATCTTCCACTATAGAAAATTGAGTTACAAACACTTTGCACAAACAAAATCTTATAAACATTTTCCTTCTTGAACCCTTCAAGAAGTTAAGACTTATGTGTGTAATGTCCCAAGATCTAACTTCTAATATGTAACACACGTATTGAATACCCTTTTATATGATTCAAAACATTTTCATTTCGTTTAATTGTGTGAATAATGTGGCCTCACAAATAATATAACTTAGAAAAACATGGAAATTAAGAGAAAGTGAATGTGTATATATAAAAATAGTCATATGGAAAATGCAAATTGGATAAAACAAAGTGACTACATAAGCATCTATGGACAATGCATAACTCATCCCAAATAGTAAACCATAAATACAAGTAGCAGAAAAGTGATAGGTGATTGAATCTTAGGTCTACCCATAAATACATAAAAAAAGAAAGCTAGACTCAAAGCAGTAATCTCTAGCCTCCAATCTTGTGTGTGTGTCCACTGTGCTAAATGTGGGTCAATGAGTCAAAAAAGTAAAAATATTTCACTAGTATATTCCCTAAAAGGTGACTTCATTAGGGCACTCCTTTAGGTCCTCTTTAGGGTCCTCTTCTTCCTCGTCGTTATCTAATCAACATGTTCCTCCTACAGTAAGAGCTGCCTTTGACACCTCAACCTTTGCCTCTGGTCCCTTAACAACTAAGGCTTTAAGTCTGGCTCCTCAAGCTACTCCTTTGGAACTGAATTGTCCATATTAATTGAGACCCAAATCAAGGTGCGAGGCCTTATCCCCAAAGGAAAGCATGTTCCACTGGCACAACTGTAATAAGAAAGGCAGAAGTATAGGACAAACTCTTAGATGCCTTGGAGTCACCTCTCAAATGATGAGACATTGAAGAGGATGATGAAGATAAGATCTCAACGACCACTCTAGGTGTGACATGACGAAAATGTGGTAGCGTAGACTATATCTAATGATGCCAAGGTAAAACGGAAATGACCAAGAAAATGGTCCTTGCTCATGATCGCGTCATGAGTTCACGTCCCATGAATATAATTAATCCATAGACAAAGTCAAGGTCCGAATATCTTTGCTTGTTCTTACAAAAAAGAAAAATAAAAGAATGAGTATTGTTGCTTCATCAAGAAACATACAAACGACTTGAGAAATATACATAAATGATCAACCACACTCGTGTGGTTTTCTAATCTTCTCACTCATAATACTAAAAATGTTAGTACCTAATTCTTAAAATATTCATCATATTAGTCAACTGCCATCGAAATTTCCAGAACTCAATGGCCTTCCAAATTTTTAGGTTGAAAGGATATTGGGAGTACACCCTTCACTATGGACCAATATGATAATGACCCTATGCTTTGTTAGGGTTATCAAGCTGACTTGGACAATGTTCCACTCAAATTCCATACCCTTAAGGATAATAACGCATCACAGTTCACTTCCTAGTGTACCAATTTGTAGTTATTTCTCTGAGGATTGACTCCTCAACCACTCATCCTTACTAGGATAGTCCTTTTTCTGTCATTGTGAAAAAGGTTCTACTATAAATGATACTAAGCATGAGGAAATGGCATAAGACTCACAAGGCCTTACCGTATCATTATTGAAGACATTTATCTTCTTCACAATAACTTGGTGGAATGTGTCATTTGATTCACCGCTTTTCTCCCTTAAGCTCTCTCTATATATAAAGGATTGACATTTGAACTTCACACAAGATTGTTTTGTTCTTATAATTTAGGCATTTCGTATCACACTAGCGTTTATACATTCATCCTTGCACTAAGATCTTGATCCATGTGTTGTCGCATCACAATTGATCAACCACCCAGGCAAAAATAGCATATGCTACATCTTATTAAAATTTATGTATATCCCATCTCTTAGTTTCACAATATCTTACCTTATCAAGTGTTATGAAAATCAATATATTAGAAATGTTATATATACCTAATTCACACTCTTTTTATTAGGATTTCATTATTTTTGTCATTGTCTAAGAATGACTGACACTAAAATTAAGTTCTATTACTCTTTACAGTTTTCCCGTTATAGGTTTTTGTGACTACACAAAGTAAACACTATATTTAAAGCATTCCTTAAAACACAAGAAAAATTCATACAAAATTAATCATGCTAGAATAACAATTTATCATACAATTTAACATAGATCATTTCAAGCAATTCAAATTTCAAAAATAAAACACACACACAGAGAATTGTCCAAAATTCACACTTTTCAGGTCTTAGAATCCAAGGTCATAGTTAAATGATAATGCTCATGTTATGCTTAATAATATACAATTTAAATTTTAAAAAATGGCTAAGTTATAAAAATTTCTATAAAATATTCTTTGTTTTTACTTAAGAAAAAGGGTAGAAAGTTCTCTAAAATTTTAAATACTAAAAGATTTTTAAAGCATAAACTTTTTTATATAAGACTCATAATTTTTTCATGTATTTTCTAGAAGGGTATAATGTATTATGAGAAAAATTTAAAAAATATTTATAAAAATAAAATAAGGTAGTATACTTAATCATTTTTCAAAATAACACTAGTCAAATATTGGTTCTTTTCTAGACCCACCAATATTATTTTTAATTGTTTCTTTTCCAATTGTCATGAACTTGATTATCTTTTTAGAGACATAAATTACACTTTCTAATTCAATCTGTGCAATTATTGAAAAATATTTTACCAAGATACTTTTATGGAAAAATTTCACTTAAAACAAAAGAAAACTTTACAAAGCATTTTCCTTTGGCCTAAAGCTAGCCACTATCTAGCAATTAGGTAGAAAGCTTCCTCAAAATAAAAATAGAAAAAAACGTTTAAATTTAAATATTTGTATATATTATGAAATACTTTGAAGTAGATTTTCCAAAATATGTTTTTAATATCCAAAAAAAATCTATAAAAATTATTAAAAATTGTTCAAGATGACAAACTAAATTTTCACTTGCATTGAGCATAGTGTAGTGTTTTCTACTTTTTGGGGGCTTCGCATAAGGAATTGATGTTGGTTTTTTAAAACTTAAAGCTAACACATAGACCTTACAAAAAAGGTAAAAACCAAACCTTAACTTGTTTTCCACTGTTCCCAATAAATCAATCTCTAAGGATCATTTTTTAATGTTGCGAGTCAGCATTGCATGCATTACCTCGGGATCACAAAAAATGTTTGAAAATGTTTCTAACCTTAAAAAATTTACAAAAATACGTGGTTCGTTGTGTCTTATTTTTAAACATGAAAATAAGTTTAAGTGGAGATGCGTTAGTAAGCATATGTTCTAGAAACATCAAGCACTGCCAACCCAAAAGTCGAAGTTGGAAGGGACATCTTGCATGCTTGATTAGAACTTCTTACTGAGCTTATCTTCCAAAGACCCCAAGAGACTAAATTTGTATTTATGTTTCTAGTTTCATTGAAGACAACTTTTAAAGCAATCTAATGGTTGGATCATGGGATATGTTTAGAATGGTGACACTTGCACATGTAGGAATCCAAGTTCTAGCCATAATCACCCATTCTTTGGCTATAAATAAAATAAGAAATAATTTTAGAAAATGTAATTTTTTTTATAGAGTCTCATTTATTTAAGGGTCATTCTCATGGTTTGAAAAATAAAAAAGATAGAAGGAGAAGAAGACATGAAAACAAACAAAACTAGCCAACAAATGCAACAGTCAAAATAGGATGAACAAGAAATCATTTTTGAAGACATGCAAGCAATTTCATGGAGTAAAATGGCTCATGAAAGCACGAAAATTGCTATGAAAAAGGCTCTCATCTTCAACTAAACTTGAATCCACAAAAAGAATCTCATCCTTACCAAGAGAGATTGAAGAAAGGTTGAGATATGGTGAGGCTTGGATGAAAAATGATGATTAGAAGGCTTGGAGAGAATTTTTTTGGAGACCTTTGGAAGCTAGGGAGCCTCTCAATTTTGGCTTGTGAAAAATAAGAGGAATGAGAGGAAGCTTAGCATATATAGGTGAGTAAGAGAGAGGTTTCTTACATGCAAGGGTAGTGGGTTAGGTTGTCTATGTCAATGACTAGGATTAGATGTGACTTAACAATGATTAGATGTGAATTAAGTTGATTTGATGCTCGTGTGATGTTTTAGGGTGATGTATAATTAGATGTTGTGTAGTTTAGTGGCCAATAGGCTACTACCACATGGCCTCTATTGAGGGACTGATAAGTGTCACTATTTAATACATTTATGTGAGAAATTTTGTGTCTTTTGGGCTTTACTGTTGTGGAAATTAGTCATTACTTTCTAATTTGAGACTATTTTTATTAAAATACATGTTTTGAGTCTGGAAACAAAATGAGATATTTAATCCCAATTTTTATTTGAATTTCAGGGAGCTGAGGAGCAAGAAGAAATTAAAAGGAATCTCGCTCAGGTGAACCATTCTCGCTTGAGCGAGAATGACCCATAAGAGTTGCAGCAGAATTCGCCCAAGCGACATCTTCTCGCCCAAGGAATCTCGCTCAAGTGAAGATATCTCGCTTGAGTGAAAATGATCTAGAGAACAGGTGTTCTCAGCAGAGAATATCGAGCGAGACATAACTCGCTTGAGCGAGACATATCTCGCTTGAGCGAGACATATCTCGCTTGAGCGAGATATTCCTTTCTTAATTTTATGTACCTTTCGCTTGAGCAAAAATATATAGCTCAAGCGAAAAGTCACTTAGGTCAGTACGGAAAAAAGTTTAAAAAGGAGAGAGGGAAAGGAAATTATCTATCTTGGGGTGAAGAAAACCTATCTTGGAGAGAAGAAAACCTATTCTAGAGTAGAGACGGCTACCGTGAGCGGCTAACTTCCTCCTTGAGGGATTGAATGTAATCGATTCGAACTCAATTGTATTTTGTTGATGATTATATAATAATTCTCTTTATTTACTTGTTCTTGGTATTTCCAGTTTACTCTAATTGTTGACTTTTATCTGATCAATAAATCCCTTATTTTTATTCTTATATATGATTGGAAAGTATGTGTAAGAATTAGATCTGGATGGAAATACTTGATATATTGTAATGCTATGAATAAATTTCAACGTATCAATTACCTAAGAGCATTCAGATTTAAAGCTAGTTAATTTTCTGAACAACTAAGGGATTAGTGTTTAGCAAACTATCTCTAGAATTTCATAAGTGAGGAATCAGTGTGAATGATTTAGAATGTGGTATCAAGAATAAGTATTGTGAGAATTGTATGCGATTTGAAATACAAAATACAAGAGAGTAAGATAGAATACGTTCAATCCCAAATCCCATCATTGAAATTTTAAAAATCAACCTTTTGTTAATTCATATTTTGTTTGCCTAAAAAATTATTTTGAAAATCCAATTCTCAATTTAAACTAAACCATTATTCATTTGATTTATACTCAGAGAGATCTATAACAAAAGAAATTTTACTGAAACTGTTCCTTGTGGGTACGACATTCGTACTTGAAAAAGTACTATACTACAATTGAATCAGTACACTTGCCGAAGTAGAGAAAAATATCTAACAAGTTTTTTCACTTTGTCTAAGAGGATTTTTCAAAAAATGTGTAATAAACTATTTTTTGGTCAAGTTTTTATTCATTTTCGTTTGATAATGCTACCGATTTTTCTTTTATTTTCTTTCTATTAAAACATGATTGTATCTTCCTACTATATAAATTAGAATAATTAAGGTTTTAATTGGACAAAACTTAAATTTTATTTTATAGATCTTATTGATGAAAGTTGATCAATAAAATTTTATCAAAAAGGGAAAAATTGTCTAATTAGAATTTTTTTCTTCCTCTGATGATTGAAACCTCATGTGTTCTATTTTATTACCTAAGGTTAATTAAATATTCATCTATATAACTTTATTTAGCAAATAAAGTTCATCAGATAAACATACAAACATACGGAAAAGAAACAAACAAACATTAGGAATTAAATTCTTGAACACACATGCACAAGTAAGTTTAAACAATTGAATAAAATTATTATCATCAATATTTGCCTAAGAAAATCCTCATAATAGATAATTTTAACTACTCAAAATGAATTTTTAGTAATTAATTCCAAAGGTTTAAATTTAGATAATTAAAATAACTCAACTCAATAAATCCAGTAAATAAATAATTATAACACACATATAATTGGGTTGGAATTTTAGGGTGTTACAATATGGAACCCTACTACATACAATCTTGGAAATTGTATACAAGATCAAGACTCAACAAAATAATTTGAAATAGAAAGGATTAGAGCACACGTAGTTTTATAGAGAATCGAACAATAAAAATTCAAGAATACTCCATATGTATAACATAGCCCCAATTTGTGATGAGTAAATCAAATTGCGTTAGAGAATGATCAAGGCTCTTTTGGAACACTTCTAAGGTCTCTCTTCTTTCACATATGAAAATGGGTGTATGTAAAAGAAGAGATATATAAGGAGTTAAGAGTTGCCTATTTATAAAAAAATCAAGTTATAACAAGACTAATTGTTACAAGTTCAATGTGATTGATTATTTTGTTCTTCGTTATGTAATAAATTAAAATAGAAGCTCAATAATACTAAGGAAACAAAGCATTCCAAATGCATGAAATCAATTATCATTCTAATGTAATGAATTACACTTGAATATTCTACCAATCTTTCTTAAAGTTTGAGTTTGTGTTATCGATAATTTCAAGTGTATTTGATTACAAAGTCTTTAACTCATTGTACAAATTCACATAAGAATGAATTAACTGATTACATGACTATGTAATGAGTTGCATAGTAGAAATTAAAATACTTTACAAATAGATTAAGGCACAAACATTTTTGTTGAGCATCTAAGCTTAACAAAAGATAAAACCTATCTATGCATACAAGACTAATCACTAAAATAACCAATATAATTGTGCCAAATATTAACAAGTTTTATAGTACTTAGAATCAAAATGAAAATCAAAATACAAAGGGTAGATAATAAGTCCTTTTTGTTAATCCATTTCCAATAATGTCCTGCTTTTTGTTTTTTATGTCCCAAAACTTGTTGATTCCTTTTGTTTCGATAAGCTTTTACTTTAATACCCATTTTCACCAGTATAAGATTAAGTGAAATCTCATGCCTTATCAAGATAAATATTCATATTAGAATACTAGAAAATGGCAACACCACAATATACTTTTTAAGCACAATTTTAGTTAATTTCATATCATATTATGTTAATATCAAATTAACATTGAATATCATCTCATACATGTCTCCCTTTTTTTGGGGCATCAAAAGCAAAATAGTAAAATGTGAATGTAAATGAGAGAAAAACATAAAATTTTATTAACATGAAGAACAAATCATATCAAAAGGGCAACATTGGCCATTACATCAGTCATAACAAACTCAGATTAGAATAAAACATATGAGAATTGAGACACAATCAAACAAAAAAAATAACACAAGCATAAGAAACCTAAATTGCTAAAGTCCCAAGAGGAACTAAGAACTACTATTCCTCATCATCCTTCTTAGTGTTCTAACTCATCAAGCCTCTCATGAATATGCTCAATGTTAAACTTTATTTTAGAGTAGTCTTCCCTATGTATCCTAATCAACACATCTAACTTTAACATTACGATTGTCTCAAAATTTGAAAACGGTTTCAATTCTTCTTGAACTTGTTCACCTTATGCCTCGTCCTCTTGTGCAACAATCCCATTTCCTTATCCTTCTTGAGGCATAAGGGCAACAAGTCCAATGTTAACCCATTTACCATTTTCTTCATCCTTCTTCAAATCCATTTGCTTAAGTGCCTTCTTATTGATCTCATTTGAAGCATCTATGAAGTCTATGATTCCACCTTTAGTATTTACACCCACATGCTTGAATATTTTGGAGATCAAAGTGCATAAGGTTATTTTTACCTAGTGAGCTTCCTTGCCTTCAAAATGTTATCCATAATAAAAGGAAATGGCCAATCTAACATATGTTAGCATCAAATCTTCATCAATGACTTGAGTATGGTTGCTTCTTTTGAATGTGAGAACCCAAGAAATTACATAGGTTAACAACCTATCCTCTGTCTTCATTGGTATAGTATTGAACCTCTTTTATAAGGGTTGAGTGGGGTTTTTTGTACACTTTAAATAAATGTGCACTTTACTATACTTAATATCCTTGTCCTTAATCCCTTACTAATTAGAACTTAAATCCATAATGCTTAAGTCTATGACAACAACCCAAACAAAGTTATCAATCTCAAAGGAAACACCCAAAACCTTAGAACATATTAACCTATTATTGTTAATGCAATAGCAAGTGTAAAATACCTTCACCAAATTAGGGTAAAAAGTAACATGAAGCCCACATAAAACTTGAACTCCTTATGAATCTAGAAACTTAGGGAAAATTTTATCACCTTTCATCCACTACAAAGAAGGGTACTTTGGAGTGATGACCTTTCTTGTAACATAAGTCCTCTTGTAGGTGCCAATGGGTTTGTCATAAGATAACAACCTAGTGTAGATGTCAAGAAGTTGAGGAGAAGGTGGAGAATAAGAAGGAAAAGGTTCCTATGAACCCTAAACAAAGGAACAACCTTCTTTGTGGGGATCCTCTTTCTTTTCGTTGGAACATAGTCCTTTTTGCCTATATAGTTAGTGTGCTTGGGTGGTGGAGATGAAGACATGGTTGAAGATTGAGAGAAAAGTATGAGATTAGAGGATATAAGGGTAGAGATTTTAGATGGGTAATGAGGAGAAAAGGGTGAAATGCTCTATTATAAAGAGAGAAAGTGACATTTGGGGTAAAGAACGAAAAGGTGCAACATAAAAGCCTAAATTTGAAATGCCAAACATCTCAATTCGCTTGTGTAATCGGTTACATCCATGATGTAATCAAATATAACATAAGTGAATTTAGAAGAATGGTTCTAAGGGAAAACATAATCCATTACATCCATGATGTAACCAATTATTCTGTGTTTAATATCATATTTTCAATTCTAATAGCCTGCATAATCAATTATCCCATGTGTAATAGTAGGCATGAAGTTTCAATATTCATACAGGGAACACATGTATTTGATTGCAAATTAGGCATAATCACTTACATTATCAACTTTTTGAAAATTATATGTAGGATATAGGTTGAAGTGAGTTCACATGTAATTTATAACTAATACTACAAAACGTATGCAACAATTGAACAAGTAACATACTAATAAAAAAGAACGTAAACAAGCAAAACTAACCATAAGAAAAAATAAATAAATTTATTTCTTATGTTGGTTAAGTGAAATTTGACTCAGTTAAGATACGAAACTCATTTCTTAAATGGTAATTGATTAAACTTGTTAAAAATTCAATGCTAAAAACATGAAGAACAAAATAATCAATTATATTATGCTTGCAATAAATTTTTCTTGTTATAACTTGAATTTTTTTTATAAATAGAAACCTTTTAACTCCTTATTGATGGAACATTATTCTTACATTCATTAATCTTTTATTTTACATGGATTTAATATGTTTTTGAGGAAATGTTTGCCCTTTTAATTGAGCTATGTGAGATTGGACCCAAGTGTCTAACTTTGTTAATTTTGTGTAGGTCATTGAAAGAGTTTAAATTTAACTACAAGTTATTGCCTATGTTTGAAGATTCATTTTTGTATTTTGGACTTGACTTTGTAACCCATTAACATTTTTTTAGATTTTCTTTAGGAAGATTGTAAATGTTTATTTTACACTTGTATATTGTGTTCACATTTGTGTGTGGTCACATCTTTGATCATATTATAACTACCTATGTCATCGTAACAAACTAATCATTACATTGATTAAAGTTAGTTAATTAGTTTTACTCCATCTTCTATCCACATTTGTTTCTCTCTCTTCTTTCAATTTTCCATTTTCATTTTTGCTTGAGAAGCTTGCTATGGTGATATTCATGGAAGGTTAATCAAAATTTAATTTAAGGATTCCTATGTCTAGATAAGTTGGAGTTCTACTATGCTTAATATTTTAATTTATGAATCATGCTTTATCATCTTTTCTCTTTTCAATTTTCTAAATAAATGCATGATTATGTTTTGATTTGGGAAATTGAATTGGGATTAGGGTTAAGATTGATTAATCCTTACATGGTAATTGATTAATTGTTTGTGTTAATTCAAAATGATGCTTGTGTTTCTATTTCTAGAATGAATGTGAGATGATAATCTCATGATTTCTAATTTATTGCTTGTTAATGAATTTGTGTTATCATTTCTAAGATTGTGATAAATTTACCAAAGTAAAGAATCCTTTGGTTGTCTCTTAAATTTGTTTTCAACCTTAATTTGTTTTTACTTAATGTAACAACCCTATTTTCGACTAAGTTTTTTTTTTCAACATAAGGATAAATATAAATTTTCATAACTCATATTTTCATTAAACGTTAAGGTTCAAACATACAACCTAACTTTAACATGTTCCATTACTATTACATAACAAAAGATGAAATTAAATTTTCTTCTTTACTCCGAACATTTTGATGGATCCTCTTCTTCTGACGATTCTTCCTTCCTTGGTGGTGTGGAAGTATTGACAAGAGTTGAGGTAGATGGCTGGTTGGGGTTTGGCTACTGTCTATGTTTGGGGTGTGATGGAATTCTTCGAGGATAGTTAGAGAATCTAGGTGGCGTTGTTTGAGTTAGAATTATTGGGAGGTCAATTTGTCCAAGTGTAATTGATGAAAAAAGGTTGGAAGAAAAGAAGGTGAAACGGATGAATACGGTATAAGTATCAAGTTGGTATTTAATTGGCAATTACTCTTTTTCTCTCCTCAACGCCTCAAGGGGTCACGGGTTCGAATCCCAACCTCCCCCTTTTCTCTTTTTTTGCCTTTTATTTTGCTGTTATAATATATAATATAAAATAAAATGCTTATCTATCACCCAATACAGCTAGCCCAAGTGGTAGCACATTTTGCTACTCCACTTGGGAACCTGGGTTTGATTCCCAACTGCCTTATTTCCTCTTTTCTTTTCTTTTTTGTTTTCTAGATTTTCCTTTTTCTTTTATTTTCTGCTTTTATTTTTAAAATAATTATTTTTACTTCTAAAATTTTTCTAAAATTCCTATAAATCCTTTTATATTTTCCTTTTCTT
>JAMLFT010008884.1:0-13248 GCA_026544285.1 Pachyrhizus erosus | reverse complement strand
TCTAATTGAACCGCTCGGTTTAACTATAAGTCGATCATATTAAATCCAAAAAATATTAGTTTGATTTGGTTTTCATTTTTTTAGAAATTTTTTATTTTTATTTTGGATTGATTTAAATTTAAACTCCCTAAATTTATAGTTACAATTTTTTTAACATTTTAGTCATTATAGTCTAAAATCTTCTAATAATGTTACATGTAGATATTTTTAAAATTGTCACAAAATTAAAATTATTTAATTATTTTTTATAATTTTGTAATAGTTTTAAAAAATTTGAATTTAACAACATTAAGTGATTTTAGATAGTGACGATCAAAATTGTTAAAAAATTATAATTATAAGAATGAAAATAAAATATCTTAAATTATACAGACTAAAAGAAAAAGTTATTATAATTATAAGAATTAAAAAGGTAATTAAACCAAATTCTTATTTCCTTAGTCATTTTCTAAACTAAAGTTGAAGTTGCTATCCTATGTGAATGCAAACTAAAGAATTAAGTACTTTATTACCATTTGTTGTACATTTAAGGGGAACAAACACTAGATAGATGTTTATTAATGAACTAAAAGCAAAACATATAAGTGAATTTGACACCATATTCAACCCAAAATCTTAAGACATTAAGTTTCTATATTAGATTTCTGGTTGCTTTTACTAACAACTAGTATTAGATGGTGCTTAACCTAGTGCAAAATTTGAAGTGGGGAAGTTCAATAGAATTGGGAATTTCATATTGTGGTAGAGGAGGCTTAAGGATTTATTAGCATAGCAAGGATTTCTAAAGGTGTAGTGTGCAACGAAACCTACTAGCATGCAAGATGCAATTTGGGAAGAGTTGAAGGATAAGGTTGTGGCGACCATACATTTATGTTTGGAAAATGAGGTCTTGTATCACATCATGGACCTAGCATCTTCGAGGGAGGTATGGACTAAATTGGATAGTTAGTATATGTCAAAGTCCCTAACAAATAAGTTATACATAAAGCAGAAGTTGTACTGGCTAAAGATGTACGAGGGTTTTGATTAGCAACGCACATCAATGTCTTTAATCAAATTATTAGTTATTTAAAAAGGTTTGATGTGAAAATCGATGATGAGGATAAGGCAATTATCTTGTCATGCTCTTTGCCTAATTTCTAAGAGCATCCAGTGGTCATCCTTACATATAGAAAAAACAACATTAGTCTGGAGAAGATCACAACTGCACTTATGTCTCACTATTAGCAAAAATAGAATGCAAAGAAGTGTTCTCAAGGAAAAGGTTTGTATGCGAAGGGGAATCAATAACATGGGAGGACGTAAGACAAAGGGGATTCTAGGATAAGGAAGAAGTCCAAAACCAAAAATAGCAAATCAATACAACATTATAATTGCAAACAACAAGGGCATTATAAGAGAAATTGTCCAAAGTTGAAGCAGTTTGACAAATAGTCATCTTACTCTGTGAATGTGGCAGAGGCTAATAATTTAGACAACTACATTGAAGGAGATGCTTTCTTGATTTCATGCAGTCAATTGAAATTATGGATTCTTGATTCCGGATGTTCATATCACATGACACCTAATAAGGAGTGGTTCTCCCCACACAAAAAGGGCTTCCTCGAGTGACTAAAAAGAGGGACGAACGAGAAAGCAGTGGGGCCTCTAGGACAAGGACCAGACCTGAGTCGCTAACATTTGGGAATAAGAGAAGGATTAGACCGATGTACTGTAATAGTGCAGCAAGGAGAGAGACTAAGCAATCAAAAGGAAGCAAGCAAGTCAGCTGTTTCGGTACGAAATCCTGACAACAAGCATTCTCGATTGAAGCATGAAAGAGACTTTTTTCGAGGTTGAATAGGAAAAAAAAAGTAGTGCTTTAGAGAAATAATGGATGAACTATGAGACACTTGCATTTGCCGGGAAATTCTCAGCTCTTTGGGCTATTGTTGGAATAAGAGAAGTGTAGATTGTTATGGATGATGGTAGTGTAAGGACATTATGTGATGTCCAGCATATCCCCAAGTTGAGGAAGAATTTGATCTTATTTAGTACTTAATAAGCCAATGGTTTAAGTTTTAGGACTAATGGAGATTGGGATACTTTCAAAATGATTTAGGGTACGATGATTGTGATGAAAGGACAATAGACTGTAGGCGATGTTTACAGACTACTAGAAAGCATAGTTGTATATTCAGTTGCATTTGTTGAGTTTGATTCTGATGCTACCAAATTATGACGTATGCATTTGAGCCATCTTACTGAGTGTTAGATGATAAAACTTCATAAAAAATGACTCTTAAAGGGAGTTTGAAGCTGCAAGTTAGATTTGTGTGAGTACTGTATACTTGGAAAATAGTTTAGAGTGTGTTTTAAAGTTGCGAAGCACACCACTAAGGGAATTCTAGACTATGTGTATATTGATGTATAAAAGCCTACTAAAATCCGTCCTTGGGGGGGTCCCATTATTTTTTTTACTTTCATTGATGATTTTACTCACAAGGTCTAGGTGCATTTCATGAAAAATAAATTTGAAGTCTTTGAAAAGTTCAAGTTGTGGAAGGTTAAGGTAGAGAACTAACTAGTAGAAAAATTAAAATACTTGAGGTCTAACAATAACAAGGAGTACACATACTCATAGTTCCACTTTTTTTTAGGAAAATGGCATTCAGAGACACTTTTAGTTCAAAAAACACCATAACATAATGGTGTTGCAGAGAGGATGAATATGTCCCTTATTGAAAGGTTCTAGTGTTTGAGGTTGAATATTGACCTTTCCAAAGGTTTTTGGGCAAAGGCAGTGAATATGATGTGTTATTTTCTCAATTGATCACCATGTGCTTCATTGGATGAGCAGGTTACAAAGGAAGTTTGGACAAATAACCTAGTTGATTTCAATCATTTGAGAATGTTTGGGTTTTCATCTTTTGTACATATATTCAATGATGAAAGATTTAAACTTGATCCAAAATCAAAAAAGTTTGTTTCATAGGCTATTCCAAAGATGTGAAGGGGTTCAATATTTGGGATCTAGTTTCTAAGAAGGTGGGAATCAGTAGGGATGTAGTGTTTGATGAACAATCCATGATGTCACAAACTATTAAGACCATGTGTTGATACTAGATGGAGTTTGCCCTAGCTTTGTGGAGGTTCAAGTGGACCTTAAGCAACTACTAGTGATTTTAGACAAGGCAAAATCGTACACTTCAAAACTTGAGACCACACCTACACCTGAGCATGTATTAGTTAGGTCAAAAGGACTACAAGAGTACTCTTTTGTCAGAGATAGAGGTCGTCACCCTATCAAACTCGTTATCTGTTGTGGGTTTAAAGACTTGGCTTCTTTTACACTTTTCACTAGTTCAAAATGCCCTTATACTTTTCCAAGAGGCTATGGATAGTAAAGAGAAAGATAGATGGATGAGTGTTATGGTGTAGGAGATTGAGTCTTTGCGTAAAAATCAAGCATATGAGTTAGTTGAGCTTCCTCTGAGTAAGAGAACCATAAGGTACAAATGGGTTTATAAGAGGAAACCTCTAGTATTAGAAAAAGAAAGGAAGAAGTTCAAGGCTTGCCTAGTAACAAAATGGTATTCATAGTAGAAGGGGATTGACTATGATGAGATTTTCTCTCCAGTCATGAGGCATACTTCAATTAAGGTAGTGTTATCCTTGGTAACCCATTAGGATATGCACTTGGAGAATATGGATGTGAAGACAATTTTTCTTCGCAGTGATATAGAAAAACACATTTACATGGAATAGTCAAAAAGGTTTAGTAAAAGTGGATTAAGTCGGTTGGTTAATAAATTGAAGAAGTCTTTGTACGATTAAGACAATCTCAAGGGAAGTGGTACAAGAAGTTTGACTCTTACATGCTTTAGATTGGCTATAGGCCATGCGAGTATGGCTATTGTGCTTTTATGTAAAGTGCCTTCATGATGGTTCTTTTATTTTCTGCTACTTTATGTGGATGATATGTTGATTGTTGGTAACTATTTGCACGATGTGAGTGAGTTAAAATCCTTGCTGGCTAAGGAGTTTGACTTGAAGGACTTGAGTCTTGCCAAGAAGATTCTTGGGATGAAGATTTGCAGGGACAGTAGGTCTAAAAGACTATGGCTCTCACATAAAGGCTGTGTTAAGAAAATGTCGAACATATTTATCATAAGTTATGCTAAGTCAATAAGTACTCCACTGGAAAACTACATCAAACTTTTTTGTAGACCAATGCCCAAAGATAGAATAAAAGGTGGAATACATGTCAATGATTTGCACTAGACCAAATTTGGCACATGTTGTAAGCCAAGTCTATATATAAGTTTATGCCAAAGCTAGGAAAACAACATTAGGAAGTAATGAAGTGGATCCTTAGGTACCTAAAGGGCGCAACAGGTCATGATATCATGTTTGGTTATCATCAAGGTGATCCTTCAATTGTAAGATATATGGATTCTAACCGTGCATGTGATTTGGATGAGAAAAGGTTTATATCAAGATATGTCTTTACTCTGGCAAATGGGCATATTTGATGCATGCCTGACTTCTCAAGTGGATGATTGGAGTCTTTAAGGTCCTTTGACTAGAGCTATGAAAAAAAGACTTGAAGAGAATATAAGTCTCTCATTATTTGGACCTTTGTAGCCTTAGGATTTATGTTTTGGGCCTTGTATTATGGGTCTTTAGTAGTTTATGAAGACTTGTGTGTTTGTATTTTGTTTTAGGGCTTGTATTAGGCTATTAGGATTTAGGCCTTAGTTTTATGTGGCTTGTTGGGCTTTTTTGGGCTTGATACTCTTTCCTTGGCCCAAACCACCACTTTATGTGTTTAGAACATGAATTTAGGTGCTTGTGATATCTATATAAAGCACCTAGTCAACTTGTAGTCAATATATTAGTCATTTTATGAAAAATTTAGTTTTGTGAGTTTAAAAATTCTCTCTAGAACTCTAGGGAAGAAGTTTCCTTTTTCCTTATCAAAGCTTGTAAGCTTTGTGGCGGAATTCAACCTTCTTATCCTATTCTTAGGAATAGGTGACAGATTCATCCCTTGTCTCCTCCATTTCTTGTGAATTTGAAGCCTCAAGTTGAAGATCCATGGGAGATTGTAACACTATTTGTTAGAAGTTCATTGTTCAATCAATTGTGACAATGTCGGCAACTAAGGTATAGTATAATATGGAAGAGACTCACACTTAAGGGGTAAATTATTGGAATACAAGTGTGATGATGAAGTCCCACATTGGATAAAAATGAACAAGTTGAGTAAAATATAAGTAAAGAGTATTCGCAAACCTAATGTCTTAAAGTTTTGAATTAAATATAATGTTAAGTTCATTTATATGGTGTGCTTTTAACCCATTAGTAAACATCTTCTTGATGTTTGCCCCTCACTTACTATAGTCATTTGCAAGTACCACAAGCTTCATAAGGAAGAATGAAGGATTTCGTGAATTTTAGTTGTGGGGATTCTCCATTAATGATACTTGTTTTGGCAAGACTAATGGAGTTATGATTTCTTATAACAGGTAACTAAAGTACTAAACCCACTTTTAAATGTGCAAACAAGACAAATTGAAAATATATAGAAGAGATGGATTCTGTGGAAGAAAATGAACTTAGAAAGTTCAACTACTTTATTTTGTGTTAATAATATTGCTTTACAACAATATTGGTACTAGTGCCTATTTAAAGTTGAAAAAGGTATAGAATTTGAAGTATATTAGTTTATTTTGGATTAAAATTTGTTAATATAAGCTTGATAAAAAATATGTTGTAAACTAAAATTTGATAAAAATAAATAAATGAATTTATTAAAAGGTGATGTATGTTTGATTTTTTTTTTATCAAAAGCATTTTAACAAAATGAAATTTATTTGGAAATTTAAAATTACTTTTTCTTCATGTTAGTATTGAAAAAATACAAATAAAAAATATTTTTACTTTAAAAGCAACCTATTTGTTGCTTATGTCTTATACTCAATTTGGACTCAGAAGTAGATAGCAAAATTAATTTTAAGCGAATTCAAACATCATATAAAGTCTTCAAATATGTATAAAGTCTTTGTAGTTGGATGCTTCAAATGAAGATGTAGTTGTGGGGCGAGAATAAGGTTACAATATTTAAATGTAATGAACCTGGTTCGTATCTAATTAGTTACTGTTATAAATACACAAACTGCTACATACGTATTACATAAATTTTAAATTAATTAAAAAAATTGTTGTCCTCGTATGTATGCATCAATATTAAATGTTTACTTAGTGAATAAAGTATAATTAATAAACCAACAGGTATTAACAAGTGAAAATGAAACTTTTAAACCACCTAATAAGCCAAAAATTAGAAATCATCCAAAGTCGTGTCAAGCCATCACATAAAAGTATCTCAAAATAAAATATTACTAAGTTGTTGGTAGTATTAAGAAAAATATGATTTAAAAAAAATCAAAAAGTACTATATGAAGTGAAACTTATGATTGTAGGTGTTGTAGATTTTTTTTAGGACTATATTTTGAGATATTAGTGATTAATATATAGAAGCTCGTGAAATTTTATGTATAAAGATGATTTGAAGATTGCAAGTAACGATTGAGTGTTTCAATACCTTAGAGTTATTAAATTTCAAGACTTAGATTTTCGAAAGAAATGAATTTGAGCAATTAGACGAGAGATGTTGTCGAAATGAATTTAGATGGTTGTTTACTATAAAATATGGTCAAAGATCCTATCCAAAATCGTTGCAAGTAGTTATAAAGATATAATTATTTCAAGACATGTTTCAAAATCATATAGGAAATTAGGATTTAATGTATATGTGTCAAAATCTTATAATTCCCATTAGTATAAGAAAATTATAAATTAGGAATCTTAAAATAAAAAACATTTATCCACATCTTATAACACCATTCATAATTCACACACACAAATGACTACTAATCCCTTAAAAAAAATGTATATGTTTTTACCCAACTTTTTATTAATTATTTTTCTCATTTCAACTCTACTTTTAGGGACCCTTACTTAACCTATAACTTTTTCTTTTCCTTTTACATATTTTCCTGTCTATGACTATTTCTTTTATCTATAATTTCCTCGTCTTTTTATAACTTTTTTTTTTTTTTTTACTTTCGATAACTCCTTTTAATCATTGTTTTCCTAAATTATTTTTGAACGTGCTCAATTTAAAGTATCTTTTTTTAAAAATGCATGTTTTGAATGTGAATTGTTATTTTTATCAAAAGATGCAAGATTATAATATTGTTTTGAATTTATTACTGAAACATAGATTTAAATACTTGTCATTTAATTAAAATTGTTACAATATTCAAATAATCAATTTTTTAATATGAAACAAAATAATAATTAATTTGAATAAAAAGAATTCATATCTTTGAGATTGTGATTTTAAGTTTTATAAATAAAAATACTTTATTAGTTAATATTTTTGTAGAAAGTTATCTTATAAATTTTTATATTTTTTGAAACTTATCACAAATTTTCACCATCAACACCAGCATAAACAATTTTTTTCATAAATATATAGTATGCAACACATAAGGGGATAGATACATACTAAATATTCTCACAATTACACCTACTTAAAATTTTTCTTGTCTACCAAAGACGGAAGGTGCAATGACTAAAGTACAAAATATTCTTATGACGATGAATTCCCAAATCTTATAGCTAATCAAACATCTCTAAATTGAAGAAAATCACTAATGTTATATCTAGTTGTTGAATATTTGAAAATGATTAAAAACAGAGTTATGCGGTTGAATGCTCCTAATAATAACTTCTCTATGAAGCTTTCTTAAGACGGGAAAATTTTGTTGATAAGTATTATATGTTAAAAAAATAAATTTTTCAATAGAAATAAAATATCTTTGATGTCATATACACATATAACAAGTATGATTAAAATAATCATAATTTTACACTTCAGTTAATTTTTTCCACCCAGTTTATTCACATTCTCAGTATTTTTTCTATCACGTTTATTACTTTTTTAATTTCCATTTCTCTCTCTCTCTCTCTCTTTAAATATATATACACCCGATTTGGCAATCAAAGCATATGATTTTTGGTTAAAACTTATTGGCTAGTGTCGATTCAAAGTCGGAAATTTTATGTTGCATAGGTAGGATTTTTGCATTGATTATTTTGGATTTATTTTCTCGTAGAAAAAAGTTTATCTCATACTATTTTTTTTATTCTCGTCCCTAAAGAATACGTTTAAACATATATTCAAGTAAAGATATCATGTATTTTGGAGACTTGAATAAAAAAGGAAGTAGATCTAGAGATACTACTGTGCCACCTAGTGATATGTGTTTATTGTTTCATCACACTAATATGTTTCTCACCATATCTAGTAGAGGCTTCTAAGTAGCCTCAATTGGGAACCTTGCAATCTAAGATTTTTCAAGCCTTTATTATTCACTTGTTATCAATATTTACACTTCTAATTGATTCTTATGAACCCTCACTTTTAGATCAAATGGTAATTTAAATAACAATGTTGATACATTTTTATGATATTTTTTAATATTTTTATTATTATTGACTTAAATTTATTTAAAATTATTAATTTTATTTTAATGAGTCTCATTTTTATCTAATAATTTTTTTATTTAAAAATGAGACCTATCAATTGTGAAAGAAATATTAAAAAAAATATGTTAACTTTCCTCATACTCAAATAGTTGCAAGATAACTTTAATAGTCCAAGTATTTTAACTACTTTTATCTCTATTTATAAGTGTCATGCGCAAAATGAAGATGTCACTTTGTTTCCATGCAATCCCATTTGGGGTGATTTTTTATTTTTAGTTTTAAAATTTTTAAAAATTAAAACTTATTTTAGATTTTAGTTTTTAGTTTCAATTATTTTTTATTTTTTATTTTTAAAAAGTTTTTATAAATTAAAGATAAATAAAATGAGCTAATCGTTAAATTTTATCTTGTTCTATTATGAAAGAAAACAATGTAAAAAATTATCAACATATAAAAATAACTAAACATACTTAAAAATAGTAAAAAAATTAAAAATATAAATTTTTACAACAAAAATAAATATATTAAAATTACACAAATAATAAAAAAATACAACTATGACAACAATAATAATAAAGATATATAACATTTATATTTCTACAATATTCAAAGCAAAAATTTACACATAAATAAATAATAATAACATTGAAAAATATTAATATGATAATAGTTATAATAGTACAATGATGGTTAGTATTGTAATGACAATTGAGAGAGGATGATGATGGTGATAGTGATGACAGTAGTTACAACAAAGTGATGATGAATAATAGTAAGAGTGATAGTAGTTACAACAAAGTGATGATGAATAATATAAAAATATTATAAAATTGAATTAAAAATTATTTCAGTTTCATTTTTATTTTAAAAATAAAAAATAAAAAATTCTCAATCATCCAAACATTCTATAATAAAATACAAGGTTAAATAACATTTTAATTTCTATGAAATAGGATATTTTTTTATTTTAATCCTTTAAAAAATTTAGTCTCAAAGTAAAAACTAAAAAAAAATATTTGAAGGATTAATCAAAACAAAATTTTAGAAAAACTAAAATTAAAAATAACTTATTTTATAGGAAACAAAAATTATTTAAACTTCAAATGTAAATAGCTGTAGAACATGGTTGTGCCTAGAATGATGGAAGCACTTCAATTCGACTTTTCCAGTTTAGCATTTTTATAGTAAGTACAATGCGTAAAATAACTCACATAGTCAAATTTGTTAGGAAACAACTCTTTAGTTAGTTTGACTATCCTAGGTATTATTGGTGGTAGAAATTTGTTTCCAACTTTTGAGTATTGAAATTGAGCATTCCTTTGAAAGGTTAAAGCTTCACAACCTCTTTGATCATGTTAAATGCCTTCTACAACAGAAATAGGAATTGGCCATAATAAGTCCCTCATGCCACTATCCATACTAAATTCTATGGTTACATGTTTGATAAAGAAAATAAAAAGATTTTGTGAATATAAAAGATTTTTGAAAATGTTAATTTGTGAACAATGGGAGTAATTTTTTATTTTTTTTATTTCCACAGGTGAAAATAAAACATTCCCATTAACAGTTTAATTTCCACACAATAAAATTATTTTCAGTATTAATTAATTAAAAATCTCTAAATATGACTTTTAAACTAATTATTAAAAAAATGACATTAGAAATCAATATTATGGATATATTTTACTATCTATAATTAAATGATAGTGTAAAAACTCTGTTATAGATGTATTTAAATTAAAATTAAATTGCACTTTTGATCTATTCGATTGGTGATTTTGATCCATTTCGGCATTGATATGTTGAGGTAGCATCAATGTAGACCAGTAATATGCAAAGGAATTGTGATTTAGAAAATTGCAAGTTTGGTAAAAGTAAGATTAGAATCCAATGACCCTTACCTTTTTTGTATCACTTAAATCACCAAGTCATTTCATTTATTTGAGGTATAATATAAACATCATATTAATTATAACATTTTTGCACAAGTTAATTACGTTTTAAAAATATTTAATGTTAAGTATAGTTTTAAAATAATAAATGATATTTTTATATAATCAATATATAATATTGATAAATAAGTTATATATTTTACTATTAAGTATTTTTATTAAAATATATACTTTTAAAATTGTATTTTTGTCTCTCATCAATGTGCAAATTAAATTTTTATTTCATAGTCAGTCTTTAATTATTTTAATTTAAAAAATATTAAATATTGTAAATATTATGAACTTAAAATAATTTAATATTAGCAATGTGATAAAAATGAGAAAAAATAGAATATAAAGGAAAATGAAACACAAAAGTGTTTGTTCATATGTTAACTAGTATTTTAGTCTATAAATTACATAAAATAAATATTTATTTTATATAATTAAAATTTATGATAAATAAATATTTTAAATTTTATAATTATGTTAAACTAAAATTTATAATAATAAATTATTTGAACAAGTACATTATATTTTTTATATAATAAATAATTTATATTGTGATACATTATTATTTTTAATTACAGATAAATTCTTTTTAAAAAATATTAAATTTAACATATAAATTAATATATTAAAATATTATATTGGAGGAGATAAAAGAATAATAAAAATCTCTAAATACACTGTCGTCAAAGAAAAAATTCCTAAAATTATTTTTGTTGAAGAATACCTATTAAAAAAAAATTCATTCAAGAAAATTATTCTAATTTATATTCATGTTATCAAATTCAAACAATTCATATACTTAATGAAGTTATTGGATTACTAGATTCATGACCAAATGTGTAAATCATTAATTAAATAGCATTGATATATATGTAACTCTCTTATTTTTATTATTTATTTATTTATTTATTTGTTTCATATTTATTTTAAGTGCTTGAGTAAGAATTAAATAATTTTGAATATGCAGTTACATTTAAAATAAATATACTTTAGTTTAAATTTTCAATAATTTTGTTTGACCTAGGCCCGAGAAATTATAAAATAACGGTTATGTAACTAAAAATACTAATAGGACAGAATAGGAAAAATAGATAGAAAGTTTTACAATATATTTTTAAGTTAGAAAATTCTTAGAATAATAAAACATAATTTTAGAATTTTTTAGAATTTTTTTAAATTCTCACATACAAAGACAAAAATGCCCTTAATTGATTGTACATAGTCAACCAGAAACCTTTTAGGTTAGAAACTTTTTGAAAAGTTATAACATGTTAACCATAATTAGAAAAAAATGAAATTAAAAATTAAAAATCTGAATTTTAATAATTATTTTGCCAAAATTTTATTTATTAGGTTTTAACATAAAATAAATATAAAACTTTAATAAATTAAAAAAAAAACCATTTTTCTTGATCGTGGCAATGAGATATTTTGCTGGAAGTTTCCAGCCACCTCAACCAAATTCGGAAGCATCCCTTGGAGGCTAAGTCACTTAGTAACCAAGTCTTCTTTTTTTTTTTTTGTTAATTACTAAGTTGCATTTTTTTTCTATAAATTTACACTAGCATAAACATAAAAAATCACTTCTCTCTCCTTTCTATTGCTGCAAGACACGCACATAGCAGCCTCTCTACTCTCTTTTCTTTTCTCTCTTCCTAAACCAACAAAAATTAAAGAGTAATTAAGTGAAGCAATCAAGAGCTTAACTATGGAGATTAAAAGTAAAGGAAGGAGCTCACTTTCACCTCATCTCATGTCTTCATCAAAGTAACTGAGGAGTGGAGATTTACCCTTAATTCATTTTTATAAAAGTTTGTTAGAGATATTTAGTCTCATATCTTAGTTATTGTTTAATTTTGTTTTATTTAAATTAATTATTAAAATAATTCTTAAGTTGTTATATGAGTTATATGATAATTTTATGTTTATTATTGATTATTATGCTTATTAATTGGTTAATTTACTTAATATGTTGATTTAGTTTGTTACTTTTTTTTATTTATTTGATTATTTTGAATTGTTAAATTAAAATTTGACATTTATTGTTAATATAATGTTCACTACTTTTTAAGTAAAATAAAAATTGAATTTTATTTATAAATAATAGTAATTTTAACTTAAGTTATTGTAACATAAAAACATTAAAATATGTTTTTAAAACATATTTTTGGATATTGGCTTGAAGTTTCTATAATTGTAACAATGACTAATTTGATCAAACTATTAAGTTGATGGTTCATTAATCAAATTAGTAGGTTAATAGTTGAACTTCATGAATCGATGTAAATAACATAATATATATATTGTGTCATAAATTTAATAATTAATTATGATGATATAAAGATAAATCGATTCAATCCAAATCAACAAGAGTTGATGGGGTGCCCAACCTAACAAGATGTTCAAATCGATTGCACTATTGATTTATAATTCAACCGGTCAAATTGATTTATCCAAGTCAATTTTTAAAACTATGTTGACATATAAATCTAAACATGATTTTGTTTTATTTTCTTACCAAACACTTTTATGTTAATTATTTGAAAGTTGAAAAGAATTATATTTTGAATTTAAAACTTTAAAAAAAAAAGTGTGTGTTTGGTTGTAAGGAAAAAAAAAAGGAAGAGAATAGAATGAAATAGGTGAAAGAGAAAAAAAAAAGATAAATAAAATGAAAATAGAAGCTATTTAGTTGAGGATAAATAGAATAGGATAAATAAAAAAATATATTTGAATTAAAATTATTTAGTAGGTAAGAGAAAAT
>JAMLFT010008883.1:0-13248 GCA_026544285.1 Pachyrhizus erosus | reverse complement strand
TAAAGTAATTAAAAGTATTTTGATAAAAAAAAAAGACTAATATAAAAGACAACTAAAAAAATCTTATAAAAATACCAAAAAAAAAAATAGTATCTTATTTTTAGGAATGAAGATAGTATATACGTTCTTAGATCACAAAAGTATGACTTTCTTTTCATTATTTATCATACAACATATTAGATTAAGTTTAAGACTAAAATTTTAGCATATTTATTTATGATACATAAAAATTGAAGCATAAATTAATGTTGACTTGTCATGTTGTTTTTTTTTTTTTTTCATTAGGATTGGATTGGTAGATTAATTTGTGGATTTTAAATAAATACACAGATGAGTTAAATTTATTCCTTCCTGTGCTTGCATACCCAAATGAATTACCATTTGACATTACTTATAGCAGTTGACATTGACTACTGAAATGAATGACAAACGAAGGAGTAATTGAGTTTAATGCTCAATTAAAAAAAAAAAAAGAACATGATGTAAATCATTTACATTGGACATCTCCAATCACCAAAAGGACAAAAAATTAATAAAGTAACTTTTGAAATAGGTTCTAGAATTTTGAAATTTGGACATATTGAAATATTTCTTAAATTAAAACTAACTACATAAAAAAATTAGTTTGCAAAGTTTTACAGCAGATGATAATTAATTTGCAAAGGGTTACCATAGACAATCATACTCTATTTAAAATTGAAGAGAAATTATAGCTAAGAAGAGTATGACTTATTGGTTATTACAGTTCGCTATGGGATTAGCAATGGCAAGTTTAGTAGTGGTAATGATTTCCCCTGGGTTATGGGTTTGACATTAGCAAGTTTGGTAGCTGCAATTGTTCCATTGAACGTTAGGTCTATGTCACTAAGCATCACATCTTCACATGGTACGCCACTGCTACAAACCACAATGACTCCTTGAGTTGCAGAAGTTCCAATGATGTTTTTGAATGTAACCTTGCTTATTTTAATTTTTGATGGACCCTGTAGTCATAGAAACACAAATGCAGAAGACGGAAAAAATAGTTAGTGGAATTTTTAACAAAAAAATAATATATCATTATTTAGCTTTTAAGGTAAGTATTTTGTTTTATAATTAATCAGGTACCACAGTATCCATGTTTATTAACTAATATAATGATGAAGAGAGATTTTAGTTAAACCCCTGTTTGCTGCATTGATTCCATGGACAATATTCTTGATCTATAATTATAGGGTTCTTGACATTAACCATTTTGATGTCTTCAAAATGCATATCAGTCACTGTGGTAGTTGCTGGAGTACCAGGCCGAGTCTTGATCCTCACACCATTGTTAGTGTAGTTTAGTGTGCAATTTCTATCCTTGAAACTCTCAACAGATTCTTCATTTGGATATTTTCCCAAGCTTCCAACACTGGTACCATGTCCAGGTCCACATGTCACACTTAAGATAGTGATTTGTTTGCTACCATCACCAAAATAAATGCAATCATCACCAGTGGCAATGTTAGCGTTAGTAGTGTTCACTTGAGTTGATCTTTCAATGTGAATTCCATCAGTGTTGGGGCTAGTTGCATGTGCAATAATATTGAAGTTTGTAAATCTAATATTATTGCATCCCAAAATATTGACACGGAAATTTTTTCTGTCCTTTGATTTGATGTTATGTCTCGGATAATTGTATTATTGAGCAAACCAAAACCAAAGTTCTACATAAAAAATTATAAGAAAGTAAACTTATACATTAATGCATTTGATAAAATGTCCCTTATTTTATTTTTTTCCTTCCCTGTCATCTTATTAACAATGACACGCATCTATAAAAAATAACTAACAATAAGGAAAGAAAATATTATTTTTGTAATTAGTGTCATGTAATTTAATTTAAGTAATTTAAGTAATTTAATTTAAAATCCATGATAATAATATATACACTAGTACTAATTGGAGTATTGAAAAATGAACATATTATTTACCATGGAAAGCTTCTTACAATGTTTGTTTTTTCCACAATTATTCTGGTTCCATGCAATTGCACCTTGACCAAAAAAAGTTCCCCAACCAGATAGGGTAAAGAAATAAATAAAGGTAAATTTAATCCATTGAGCATCTCTTAGTTGGCTTGGGTCTTGTGGCGCTTGAATTGTTCCATCAACTTGAACTTCAATATGGGCCACACAAAACCCATTCAGTCCTATTTGTTTTAATTTGTATATGCCTCTAGGTATCACAACTTTGCTTGGGGTCGTTGATGCACATGCATCATGCCAAGCATTTATCAAAGCCTAAAGGGAATAACAAATTAGACATAAAGTTGCGGCAAGAAGAACAAAAACTTAATTAAATGTAACTCTATTTTGATTAATTACAAGTTTAAATTTTATTTATTATATCTTTATAAATATACATTTTTATTTTTTAAGAAAATAATTTCAGTTCTCATAAATTTTATTTTTTAATTAATTTATATGATGATGTGACATGTAATTAAATTCTCATACAACCTTATAATCATCATTGAGTAATAAGCATCACTTAATGGTGATAGAAAAAACTATTTTTAAAAAACTTAAAGTTATGAAGACTAAAATTAGAAAACTCAAAATCAAAATCAGATAAAATCATATTATATGACTAAAGATATATTTACCTAATTTTACATAGAAAAAAAAATCATGTTTTACAATATGCAAACTTTATAAGGTCTTACTTGAGTTATATCCCCATTAAGTGTTGCTCCATTTTTTGATATATCAAAGACCCCAGATTGAGCTCTGGCAGAAGAAGCTAGCAATAACAATAAAGCGAATGTGGTCATTTTCAATTCTAAATCCATTTCTCTATTCTCTATTCTCTATTCTCTTGGCCTTTTGCTCCAAGCTTGAGAGATTATATATATAAATGGTGAAATATTAGTTGGTATAACACTGCCAAAGCTTTAGGAGGCTGCAAATATTATATAAAGATTTTTATATAATTATAAATTTGGTTTTAGTTCGAACATACTTATTTTAATTTGGGGATTTACCACATGGAGAAAAATATATATACTACATAATGAAACAATTATTAACCATTCTACCTATTCTTCCTATCACATGCACCTAAGCCAAAGAATCTCAATTTGGTTGAGCTTCCATATTATTTTTAAGCTTTCATTTTTGCTATTTATTAAAATTACCAATTCTCCATGAAGATAGATAAAACATATTGTGGAGATAGTTTTGTGTGATATGGTTTTCCGGTTATGGTCATGACATTGAAGTACTTTAGTTTGTTGTTTCACTGTTTTTTTCTTAACTGAAAAGCTTTAGGAGGCCTGTAAATACTATATATAGACTTTTATCTAATTATAGAATTGGTTTTAGTTGGAAGGCTTTTTTTTAGAGGTTTACCAAGTGAAGAATAATATTCTACATAATTAAACAACCACTAACAATTATGTCTAAAAGCTTTAATTCCAATGTCATTCAGCTAAGTAAAAGAGTGTTGATTTGGTTGAGCTTGAGCTTCTATGCTATTATTAAGTTTTCTATCTTGCTATTGATTGAAATTATCAATTCACAATAGAAATAAATAAAATAAACTGTGGTGTGGACAGTTTTTTATAATATAATTTATCTGATTTTTTTATTCATAAAAAATAAAAATAAATATTAAAAATTTAAAATAACTCATATTCTACTCAATCAATTGAGTTAGAAGCTTAATTTTATTCGATTATATATGGTTTTTACATTTCAGTACTTTAATATGTTGTTTTATTGATTTTCTTAACTAAAGGTTATTCCTTTGTTTTTACTGTGCCTATTAACTTGATTTGAGTAATTAGATTAAAATAAAAATTAATAATATCTTCTTCTTCTTTTTTTACAAAATTTTGAATTCTATATTTCTACTAATGAATGAAGTTCCTTATTCTTCAATAATTTTAGATAATAATTAAATTAATTCTAATCATTGATATTTTTTACAATTATAATTTACATATGTTAATAATCTCTACTTAAAATATGATAAAGAAGTTTAACTGTAAACACAATCAAATACACATAATAACACTGGATAAAGAGGTAAAATATATGAAAAAAGACAAATAAAAAGGTCTAAATACTAATTTAATTTTAAAAAAAAGTTAAATTATGTGAAATTGTTCAAGTTAAAAAAAATTGAAAAATTGAGGTGATTGTAATTAATTTAAGTAAAATCAACCAATTAACCAAAGTTATATATAAATCAATTTTCTAAACTTAGTTAGAATTATCATGTTTTTATAAATACCTTTGCCTTTCTCTCTTTTGTCTCTCAAAATAAATTATATATTTTTTTAGTCTTTTAATTTTTATTTTATTTTATTTTTTAAAAAATTTAAAATTTTTTAATTTAATTTTTACTATCAAATAACAATGTTAACTTATAATTTAATATTGATATTAACAAGTTATTGATTTTCCATATTGAATTATAAAGACTTTGATAGAGACTCACATGATTTATTTTAAATTTGTATTTTTAAATTCTTGTATATTCAAAATATATTAGATTATTTTATAAGAGATTTAAAATTATAGTATATAAAAAAATTACATATAATTATTTTACTAAACTTTTTGATGATGTGACAAGTTAATAAACTATCAATATTACAATTATATGATTATTTTTAAAAATATTTATTTTTAAATATTTGTTTATTTTAAATATTTGATGATATTAAATTATTTTATGAGAAATTTAAAAATATAATATATTAAAAAAATTATAAATAATTATTTTGTCAAACTTCTTAATAATATAATAAGTTAATGAAATGTTAACATTACTATTATGTCATCAATTGATACTATTATTTAATAGTAGAAATTAAAATAATTTTTTAAAATCTTTAAAGAACTAATTTTTTAAAAAAATTAATATAAAAATATTTTATTTTATTAAAATAAAAAATTATTTAATCATTTTTCTCTTCTATCTCTCAAAAAAATAATATATTTTTTATTATATTTTCTCATTTCACCACTTAGCATGTAATGTTCACATTTAATATGTGATTTTAAATTTGATTCTTTAAGTATACACATAGGTTAAATATTAAAATAATATTTTTTACCACCTATTTCCTCCTCCTTTCGTGTGAAAAACTACTTTCTCTTTCTCTTTCTCTTTCTGTCTTTTTCTTCTTTTATTACGTTGCGTTTTCAACCTTGCTAGTTATGTTATGCCGACTTGAATCGATTTATAAACAAGTTGAGGTTAGCAAGGAATATTCAGAATCTTATCCATACACCAAACAGCACAACTTTCTTAGAATTTTGAATCTTCTCCAGATTGGTTTGTCGTTTTTGGCGTCATCCTATTCATCCTTCATATTTTGTTCACACTTTCGAATTTCTTATCCTCTATTATACTATTATATGTAATGTTGACACTTATATTAATTTTTCTGGCAGTAACTTCACAATACTATGGTTAAGAATTTGTTTTTAGCATTTACCCTTTCATAAATCTATATTTTGATTTAAAGTATATGCATTTAATGGTACGCTAAATTTTTATATTCTCTCTTAAAAAAAAAAAAGGAATGGTATTGTGTTTTTCAAATTTAGAGTCATATTTGTCTTTATAAAAAATAACTAAATTTAAAAGAACTCGTAAAATGTATAAAACATAGACTATTTATGGATATCGCACATACTCTTATGTTAAATTGATACTTTTATTATTTATTTTATCCAATTTTTATGTTTTATAAAGGATGTACTTCAATTTCAAAAGTTAGCATATTTTACACATATTTTCTTAATTTTAATTATGTCTATTTAATTCTCTTATATATATATAACTAATTATAATAGAAAAATGAACATAGACATTAAAATCTATTTTGGTCATTACACTCTTAAAATTAATTTTGATTCAAAATATCCAAACAACATTCTTTTACAAATATTACTTTTCTTATATCTATTATTCAAACAAAAATCAAGTGACTTTATAATTAATTCTTACCATAATCAATTATGTAAAATCGAATTTATTTAAAAATTTAATTTTTGTTAAGAAAGATAAATTAATGGAAAGTTTAAAAGCAAAAAGTGTATGATAGAACCATTAAGATGTGGATGTGAAATGCGTCCCATGTCAGTATTTATGGAACTCTTTGTTCGTTGTTGACACCATAATTGATTATCGCATTGCGTTGTTTTCAAATGACATATTATTAATTATTAGTGAATTGTAGCTGAGATGTTCACATTATTCTTAGTTGTCATCATACTAATAATTAGTATTGATATTTTAGTATTTTAGATGTTCTTTCTTCCAACACTTGAACCCAAACGTCACCCATATGCGCACATGACAAAGGAACGTCCAATTATATTTTATTCACTCTTACTAATAAGTCTCCTTAGAGAATTAGTTAAGGAATTTAAAATAAAATTATTAAAGAATATAAAAATACATTTGAAAATTTATTAAAAAACGTTACAAATTTTATTTTATTTTTACTTTTACTTAGCATTTGCTTATTTTATTTTGTTGGCTAGAGATAGCACCACTCGCTCCCCCACACTCTTTTATAAAATTTCTTTTTAATTTTTTTAATATTTTAAGTGATTTGAAAATCTAATATATTTGAAGCTTAAATATATTTTTAATTTTTAAAAAATAATATATTGTTGCCTTTAAGTTTTTTTTAAAAATTCTTTAATTTTAGTTCTTTATTTTTTAATGTTAATATATAATATTAAATAATAATATTAACTAATAATTTAATAGTGATATTATTTATCATGTTATTAAAAAGTTTGATACGTTATTTATAATTTTTTTATTAAATTATATTTTTAAATTTTAATTTATTTAAAATAATTGATAATATTAGATTAATTAATAAAAGATTTAAAAATATAATTTAAAAAATTACATATAACTGCTTTTATTATATTCTTTGATGATGTAATAAATTACTAAAATATTAATGTCATTATTAAGTAATTATTTAATATTTTTATTTAATAATAGAGATTGAAAATATTTTTTTTTATCAAAAATTAAAATTAAGAATATCTTATTTTTAAGAAAAAAATATATTTAATCCTATATTTTAATTTAGTTTTTATATTGCTATCTATTCGTATTTTATATTAATATTTAGTTATTTAATTTTCCATGAGAATAAACATGATACTTGAATTCCTTCTTTGTCCAATAGTTAATCCCTTGGCACGCAATTAGGAAGTTTACGTTAAGAATTTAAATAGAATATGTTGATACTATTTTTTTTTCTATTATGGAATCGTATATTATCATATTTGTAATATTACCATATATTAAAGATAATTTTTAATTAGTTGATGATATAAAAAAATTATTTTAATAATATATAAAAAATTAAACTGTTATATTAAAGTAACTTACCTCTAATACCATTTAAAAAAATAATGTGATTTTAGTAGACTACTATTGTAAAGCTTTATACATTTCAATCGAGCATAAATTATTGAATATATAATTTTTTAAAAGTAATTATTATAAAGTTAATAATTTTATCATATAGAGTAATTTATAATTAAAAGAAAGTATATAAAAAAAATCTTTACGTTATCACTTGATTCTAATTAAATTCTTCAAAGAAAAATATGTTTTACATGTGATTATGAATTATTGCAAACTCAACCGAATAAGTTCTCATTAATCATAGTTTGTGGGAATTACGTGAAAGCTTATCCAAAAGATTATGAATGATTTCAATTTTCACACTGCCTTGGTCTTTTGATAACACTAAAGCGCGTGCCTAGTTTTCCTTTGAAAAGCAAACATTTTATGAACAATAATGGGAATTCTGCTTTGGCTTTTGGCTCCGCTGTGTTTTCCACTATTGTACACTGACCCACATCACACTTGCGTAGTCAAACTAAAAACTCATTTCCATTTTATTTTTCAAACATCCATTCCCATTTGTTTTCTATTTTTCATAAGAGGATTAAGTTATTATTAGGTGTACACAGACAGTTAAGCTTGACTGAGCAATCCAAAGTCTTAACCACAAAGTCCAGCTGACACAAATAGCAGCTTTTGAGGTCCAAGTTTGCAGATTTTTCTCGGTGTGCTATATGTATCTGACAACTGAAAGAGGGTAAATCCCAAAATCACGTGGTAAAGACTATTTGCATCTTTCTTTATCAGATAGTTAACAGTCCCCAATTGATTAGCTTGTGGTTTATATCCAACAGTAGAAGTCATAGTAACACTTTTAATATTTTTTTATTATTGATTTAAATTTATTAAAAATTATAAAATTATATACATTTCACTTTTTTTTAATAAATCGTCTCATAATTTTGTACTTTTTAATTAATTTTAAAATATATTTTTAAAAGAGCGTGTCAAAAAATTGTGTACCAATCTTTTGCCAAATCAAGATACATGGCCGGCTAGACCAAAATGTAGGTACCCATCTTCACTGCATCAAGTGTATATATATACGTCATTATTCATAACATTTTGCTGAATGATGGATGATGCTTGCTCGAGTTGCCAACTTTAAGGTTAGAGATGCACTTCTTTGATCTGGGGTTTATCCTTCTGAGATTTTATCAGTTGTTGCAATCACATCTAAAGATTTTTTTGTTGTTTTCTTTTAACTTCTATTGATCTATGGATTCATGTATTTGAATCTTGAACCTTTCTATTATTCTTGAATAGACTGCTTTCTTTTTAAAAGGATATGAATATAACTAAACATCAGAATCAAAAACTGGTTTCTGGAACTTATTGTTCTTTAGCCAAGGAACAGCAAAGTGTTGTGGCTTAGTTATATCTGGGATTGCTCAAAAGAAGTGTTTTTTTTTTTCCTTCTTTACCCGAGTTCAATTTTGACCTTTATTGATAATTTGTTGTTTTCTGTTGTTGGTGTTTTAGTTTGTCAAATTCTGTGCTGCTTGGCTGGTTACGATTGCAAGTGAATAACTGGCCAGTGTGTACTAGATTTGAATCAGAATGGCAGAGGATGATGTTTACACAAAAGATGGAACAGTAGATTACTGTGGAAATCCGGCTAATAAAAAGAAAACTGGAACCTGGAAAGCCTGCCCCTTTATCTTAGGTAATTGCGGTGTTTGTTTAAGTCCAAGATGGGATGTGATGTGTATAGACTGTGTGAAATATTTATCATTTCGAGCTTCTATTTACAGGAAATGAATGTTGTGAGAGATTGGCTTATTATGGGATGAGCACAAACCTTGTGCTTTATTTTAAGAAGCGGCTACATCAGCACAGTGCTGTTGCTTCCAAGAATGTCTCTAATTGGAGTGGAACTTGCTATATCACACCATTGATTGGAGCATTTTTAGCTGATTCCTACCTTGGAAGATATTGGACAATTGCCTGTTTTTCAATAATTTATGCTATTGTGAGTATGATCCCTTCAATCTGTCAATAATTACTGACTCCTTGCTGAAAAAAGGATGTGGATTTGGAACTCATTGAGTGTACGTCGAAACAGGGGTTTTGTTGAAAATTTCCTTGTAGCTTAAAACATCACTTTGAGATTTAATACTGCTTCCAAATAAATTAATTTGAATGAAGAAAGAGAATTTCCACCTGAAGCACAGACATGTCTAAACCTGTAGTGTTGCAACCATGTCAGATACATATCTATATCTGTAGAAATTATTACATAGTTTGAAACTATCATTGTCTGGAGCAATTTTCACATAACATGTAATTAAGTTTTATTAATTTTATCTTTTAAATTGAAAAATTCGATAACATGTCACATAGAGATTGACTGGGACGTTAAAAAAGTTGTGGTCTTAAATCATGTAATAATTTCTCCAATATCAGACACTGCATAGACATTTCAAACATCTGTAGATGCATTTTTATTTCTTTTTACTTTCATTTTTTAAAAACTTTTCTGTCAAAACTAATTAGAATATCACAATAATTATATTTAAACGTTGTTATGTTGTATTGTATATGTATCTGGTGTCATATTCATGTTTCCTAGATCCCCCACAAAAATGTTCCTGAGTTTATGCTATGAAGTCAATCAACATACAATAATGTGTGCAAACTGGTCCAATTTTTTTTGAAATTGATCTTCTAGCCTGTTAAACAACATCTAAAAGGTAATCTTGTTGGTGAACAACAGGGAATGACACTCTTGACATTGTCTGCATCAGTTCCTGGCATAAAACCAACATGTCATGGACATGGAGAGGAAAATTGTCGTGCCACTACTCTAGAGAGTGCAGTGTGCTTCCTAGCTCTTTACCTTATTGCTCTTGGCACTGGTGGGATTAAGCCTTGTGTCTCATCCTATGGAGCAGATCAGTTTGACGACACTGACCCAGTTGAGAAGGAACGCAAGAGTTCTTTCTTCAACTGGTTCTATTTCTCAATCAACATTGGTGCTCTTATTGCATCTTCTCTATTGGTCTGGATACAAGACAATGTGGGTTGGGGATGGGGCTTTGGCATTCCAGCTGTAGCCATGGCAATTGCAGTGGTTAGTTTCTTTTCAGGTACTAGGTTGTATAGGAATCAGAAGCCTGGAGGCAGCTCCCTCACTAGAATCTGTCAGGTGGTAGTGGCATCCATAAGAAAGTACAGTGTTGAAGTACCTTCTGACAAGTCCCTTTTATATGAGACTGCTGAGACTGAATCTGCTATAAAAGGAAGCCGAAAGCTGGACCACACAAATGAGCTAAGGTAAATTAAGCATTGGCAACAAATTTCTAGCTGACCAACTAGTGTTTTTTGCTTACATGCATTATATAGTATTTAGAAGGAGGGGTTTTAGTCGACATTCATCAGGCCATGCCATTTCACACGCTATCATATCAAAACATGACAATCTCATGATCACTGGTTTTTCAATTGTTCCAAGTGCTTATTTTGATCTATTAGGCATTGGACAAAACTTGAAAACAGTTTTTGAAGTGTTTTTGGTGTTTTTCTCTAATCAAAATTAGCGTTTCACCTTGGTAATCTATATTGATATTTAATGCAAACCTTTATTGCATGGATTACCGAGTTGAGATTCTATTTCTGATTGGAGAACAACATGAAAAGCACTTAAAAAGTTGCATCCAAGTGACAGCCTATCGACTCATGTAATTTTTATTCATTTTTCCTGTTGTGTGTAATAGATTTTTTGACAAAGCAGCAGTGCTAGCACAGTCAGATAAAGTGAAGGAATCAACAAACCCTTGGAGACTTTGCACTGTAACTCAAGTGGAGGAGCTGAAATCCATTTTAAGATTACTTCCTGTATGGGCAACTGGCATCATATTTTCTACTGTCTATGGTCAGATGAGCACCTTATTTGTGTTGCAAGGGCAAACCATGGACACTCATGTTGGCAACTCCACTTTTAAAATCCCGCCAGCTTCACTTTCTATCTTTGACACCCTTAGTGTCATATTTTGGGTCCCAGTGTACGACAGGATCATTGTGCCAATTGCTAGAAAGTTTAGTGGCCACAAAAATGGCCTTACTCAGCTCCAGAGAATGGGCATTGGTCTCTTCATATCCATATTCTCCATGGTAGCTGCAGCAATATTGGAGCTCATAAGGCTCAAAATGGTGAGGAAGCACAACTACTACAACCTTGAGGAGATACCAATGACAATATTTTGGCAGGTTCCTCAATATTTTATCATAGGTTGTGCAGAAGTCTTCTATTTCATTGGTCAGTTGGAGTTCTTCTATGAGCAAGCCCCTGATGCCATGAGAAGCTTTTGTTCTGCTCTCTCACTCACCACTGTCGCACTTGGACAGTACCTGAGCTCCCTGCTTGTGACAATTGTGTCGAAGATCAGTACTAGGAATGGAAGTCCTGGGTGGATACCTGACAATCTAAACTTTGGTCACATTGACTATTTCTTCTGGCTGTTGGCAGTGCTTAGTGTACTGAACTTGATAGCATTCCTTCTAGTGTCCATGTTGTATACATATAAAAAATCTGTGGGAACTCTGCGCTGAAAAGTTGGTTAAGTTGTACATTGGAAGTAGTTTCATTACACATCATATTGAAAGTTTCCTTCAATAGTCTTGTCTATTGGATATGACTAATTTTATTATTACACTGTATTCTGTGTGTCAAATCCATGAAAAATGATGTAAAATTGTTATTTTCACCACTGCTATTATGTGTTTGATCTTTCTCATCAACATGCTTTCCTATGATATATCCATCATGCAGGAATCAAAGTTAATCAATGCTTGCTTCGTACCATGTAGATGCCATATTACATAAAATTTCTTCAGTGAGTTAAATTGCTACGTGACCTTTACCTGGTTGTTTCCAACAAATAAACTTGCTCTAATTAGGCATTGCAAGAGATGTTATTAATAAAATCTGAATTACTCAATAAAAAGATAAAAAAAAAAAATATAGACATGAAAACATCTTAAGCATCAAACATTCACTTTCAAATCTTCTCATGCGATCATTGCTTTCTCTGTCTTTCCTAGCTGATAGTTAACTATCATAAACCATCACAAATTCTTAGTTAATGAATCGATCAGCCTAGTGCATTTTACTTTGTCAGTAAATTTTACTCTGCATTTAACTATCACATTTAACGCACTTTATTACTCTGAATTATGGAGAAACGCTTTATACACAGTTATAGTACAAGTAAGAAAAGCATGATTTAGCAATATCTCATAGGTTGTTGGAAGTATTTAACTATCATACTACATTATACAAGAGGTTGTTGTCGGAAATATTTTAAAAATGCAGTATTCTAAGGAACAATTTCCATATTGCCTAGGACTTAGGCTTATGAAGTGTTTATATATTAACATTAAATGAAATTTATAGAGTTTATGAGAGATAAAATGTCTAGGCGTAAGAATAACATTCAATAAAATGTAGCATGAGGGAAAGGCAATGTTGTGAATAATTAAGAGAATTATTCCAAAGTAGAGAATTTCAGTGAGAAGTTTACAAAAAATTGCTATAAGTAGTTTGGTATATGAAGAGATCAGTATATGCAATAGAGAAAAAAAATCTATGAGAAATAAATGTTTATGTAACGCAGAAACACAGATTTCTCTTATAAAAAAAACCTCTAAAAGAGATTTTTTTTTTTCGGGGAAAAAGAGTTTGAAAGACGCAAATTTGTACTAAATTTTGTAAATTTTTTATAAACCAAAAATATTTCTATAAACTTAAGGTTGAAAAGATGCAAATTTGCACTAAATTTTATAAATTTTTAAAAAGAATTTGATTTTTTAAAGATAAAAAAATTA
>JAMLFT010008882.1:0-13250 GCA_026544285.1 Pachyrhizus erosus | reverse complement strand
AAAAAAAATAAATTACTTATTTTTATTAAAAAAACTGTTTATTTTATTAAAAATATTTTAAAAAAATTAATACAAACAGACAAATCAGTATATTAATTAGTTTTCATCGACGACTATATCTATTCTAATATGTAGATAGTGACAGATTTAGAATCCTAAGTCGATGGGATAATTTATTTAAAAAATAAAGATTAATAATTATTATAATAAAAAAATAAAAAAAATAAAAGTTTAAATATATAAAATTAAGAAGAAAAAATATATACATTTAATATATTTATAATTAAAAAAAACAAAAAGTACAACTACACCCAATTGCTAGCATATAGTTGGGTCAGTGGTCCAACTATTAATTGTAGAGAAGTTTTTGTTGGATGGCAGATGAGCATTTAATACCTTTCTTCCTGTATATTATGTAAGGTTCCTTCTAACCTAATCAGGCCAAAGGAATTAAAATTAGTTAGATCATTTTGGTAAGTTAATTGCTTTGGTTAAGATAATTATTTTTGTTAGATTATTTACTTAATTGCTTGCTTTGGTGATATTCTCTATAGCAGCATGCTTTGCTTTAACAGACAAAGAAAACTACAATTTGTATGGTTGAGATACCCAACTTCTGGAGTTCTACATCCAAGAACCAGCCATTAGTGCTTCTTCTATGGCTAAGTGTGTGTTTTATTTCCCGTCGAAAACTTGTTCCCTTATTTGGTTGCTGTAAAAAAAATTAAAATGTAAAAGAGTAGCGTGTATGTGAGTTTAATTGTGTGAAAATATATGAAATTTTTTTCATTTTAACGTGAGTTTCACGTTTTTTATTTTTTATTTATTAAATAACGTTAATTTATATTTTTTTTCTATTTTATTCATTGTCTTTCTTTTCTTACAACTAAACAGCCTTGTTCATCGAACCAAAAAGATAGACGAACTTGTTTTTGATTTATGTTTTTTAAAAAGTGAGTCCTATTTGAAAACAGATATCCCACCACTAAGGCGTTAATATCGTGTTGATATCATGGCAGGCAGCTGGATGTCTGACAATATTACTTAGCCATCTCATATTTTATATATTCTTATTTTAAATAAAAAAATATTACATGACCGCCCCCATATACCAATGGTAGGAAAAGGAATATTAACAACACACTATCTAATATATTAATATTATGTCTTCTATCCATTATAATTTATTAAAAACATTAAAATTAGGAAGGCATTCATTAAATAAAATATAAAATGAGTTTGTTTAAAATAATATGTTTAAGAGTATACTTGACATTTGATTAAATTTGCAAAAGAAGTTGTGACTTGACAATCAAAGTTACAGAGGTGATTGACATTGTCTATAACAAAAGTAGAGTTTATTATTATTATTGAAGCATATAAAAAGTTATTATGGGTGAAGAAGTTCTTATAGGAGTTTGGTTTTCTACAAGATAAATATCTATTATTTGATGACAGTTAAAGTGTTATTCATGATATCATTTGATATATGATGTTTTAGATGCTAAGCTATTGAAGCTAATTAAAATTCATATTAATGATAATGATGCTAATATGATGATTAAAATATTACTAAGAGAAAAATTTGAATTTTTTTGTGAGATTACTAGTTTAGTGGTTATCTTCATATAATTGTAAGAAAGAGATATGTTGAGTATTGAGTTTCCTTCCTATGTGAAAAAATATTAAAAATTGAGAAGTTCATTAAATTTTTCACTTATTTAACTAAAAAAAATATGAGAAAAAGGGAGAGACAATTAAGTCTCAAACAAGAGAGAACACTAACAACTTAAGAGAGAAGAAGAGATAAAATCATTTTCGCTTACATACAAAGTAATTATCATAAAATCGCAATTGTAAATTCATTCACTATTGGATCAGATTAAAATTTTGATAATAAGTTTGTAACATCTGATTCTTCGTTCTAAATGATTAGATTGTGAAAAATAGATTTAATGTTTGAGATATTCAGTTTGTATAATGGTTTTATTCTTTAATTTTTTTTCATCTTTTTGATATTTTATTTGTAATTTTTATGATCTTGTTGTTTGTTTGACTATTAATATTTTTTTCGCACTTAATTAAAAGTTTTTTGTATTCTTGTTAATCATAGGGAAATTATTTTTTTTTTGTTTAAACAATTCGTAATTTTTTACTTTTTTAAAAGAAAATTTTTATAATTTGTTATTATTGTTTATTTGTTATTATTTTTTTTTATAAATTCTTATAAATTAAGAAAATTTATTTTCACAATATTTATTATATGATTATATCTTTTTTATTATTATTATTATGTTATTATTTTATAACTTTATGTAAAATGACACTTATTAAAGACTTAAAATATAACACACCATAGCAGTGCAAAAGCACATGCGGCAATACAACACATCATAGCAGTGTAAAAGCACATGCGGCAATACAGCACAACTAATCAGTTAAATACTTGCATGCATATGCTTACTTCCCAGTACTGACAAGGTGAAAGATACCACTCTATATATTATAATAATTGTATCATAAAATTTAGTGTGTGCTGGTCCTCAAATATCCTAAGACAAACATTCTTGCTTAAAAAAAATGCATTTCTTAAACATGGATTCCGTCAAAGCAATTCGTAAGCTTATGGTTAAGGTTAAAATGGCGTTGTTGGTATTTACAGGGACTGGTTGGACCTTTAGCTCGGGGCCCACAATCGGTGTATTATCATGGCAATTCTATTCTAAGTCGAGGTACTGTATGCTGCAAACAATGTAGGTCCTAGATAATAGATATGGATTAGGCCATGAAATTAATCCATGTTGTAAAATATAAAATTAAACACCATTCAATAACTTGGTACCATATTTCTGGTCATGCGTATTAAATTTCACAAATTAAACATTTAGTTTATTATCTAGTAATAAATATGTACTTAGATTCTAAATATCATATTGCCTATTGAAAGGGAAAGAGACACTAGAAACATGAGTTTTGTTGACACGAGAATTTTCATGTTAGTTGTTGATTTGTGTATCGGAGATTATTGATTTATTTCATTCTATATTTTTTAAAAAAATTTAAATCCTTTTTCTTGTGATTTTAGACCATCAAAATCTTTATAGGACCTTAGAACCATTAAAAAAATGTCATAAATTAATAGCATTTTATTATGTGATTGATATATAAAATTAGTAGTTCCCATGACATATCATGTGATTGTTACATAATTTCTTAATGTTGATATTTGATGGGAAGGACTAAACCAAATGATAAATAATAGTTGAGAGACTAAGATTGATAAAAAATTATTAAGAAATTGAAAATGAATTTCTTGAAAAGATAAAGGATAAAATTATAAATTATAAAAAAAAATTATATGTAATTATCATATTAAATAGTTAATAATATGACAACTTATTTTATTGTCATGTCATAATTTAACGAACAAAAAAATTTAACAAACAAAAAATATAAAGACTAAAATTGGTTAAATTTTTATTAAAGACTAAATATGAAATTTAAAAATGTTTAGGAACCAAAAATATATTTAACCACACACATAGACAGAGGACATATCAAATAAGAAAAAGTCATATTATAAAAAATAAAAAATTTAATAATAACTGTAGATGTAATTTTAAGATCAAGATAAAATTTTAAATTAAAATATTATATAATCATCAAATCATATAACATATGACATACCTTTTAAAATATAAGTAAATGTTAAAAATAAATAAACTAATTACAAATATCTAGTTTATCTAAAATTTGGTATACATGATTCTTGAGAAAATATCAAAATATTAAACCATTAAATTATTGAACTTTAATATATATTAAAAGTTATTAGGAGGAGAAACTCTATCAATTACTAGTATTGAACTATACACACATAATTTATATATGAACATCTCTAGCTTATTTGACACTTAGAGAGAGAAAAAAAAATGTAAGTATAAAATATAAAAAATATTTTTTCGAACATCTTAACCCTGTAAAATATCCTCTTTGAGAAAGAAATAAAAATATAAGTATAATAAATAATATAGTATGATATAATGAGAAATAGAGAAAAATGATAGATATTAACATAGTATAAAAAAAAATATATTCATGTATCATTATTCATAATATACAGTTGATATAACGTGATAAAAATAAAGAAATATTAAAAAAAACATAAATACTAATAGATGAATATTTTGTAATTGAAACTAGAGGTATGATAAAATACATCAAAATAATAAGACTAGCTCAATGTAACTTGATAAAATATAGAATTTTTTATATTAAATTTTGATTCTAAATTAAATGCAAATATTTTTAAGTTAATTTAAAGATGACTCACAAAATTAAAAATCAAACGTAAAATGAATAATGATACATAAACACTTTTTGAAACATCTCATCAACACCTATTTTTTTTTTCTCTTCTTACCGTACCATAATTCTTATCATACTTACATTTGCTTTTGTTCCATCTGTCTTTATCTCTCTCGGTGTAAAATATATATATCAGTGTCCATTAATCATTTTAGAAAAAAACAGTACAGAATTTTGCAGTGGGAGAAAAAGAATGATAGAGTGACTGACAGCTGTGTCATTTGATTGCCATTCAGACTTGATATATACTCTCTGATTACGGACTGTTACTGCATTACAGGTACCCAGTTCGCCATGGATGCAGATGCACCTCCTTTGCACATAGCAATCTATCCCTGGTTTGCCATGGGACACTTCATCCCATTTCTTCACCTCTCCAACAAGTTAGCAGAGAGAGGCCACAAAATCTTCTTCATCCCCAAAAGACACAAACCAAGTTACAACATCTTAACCATCACCCACACCTCATCACCTTTATACCGATCACAGTTCCTCACGTTGATGGACTTCCTGACGATGTTGAAACCACTTCTGACGTGCCCTTTTCTTTGTTCCCACTTATCGCCACTGCTATGGACCACACGGAGAAGGACATCGAACTTCTCTTAAGCGACCTAAAGCCTCAAATTGTTTTCTTTGATTTCTCGTTTTGGCTACCGAACTTGACTCGGAGCCTGGGAATAAAGAGTGTCCAATACTTTATTATTAGTCCAATAACTTTAGCTTTCAACACATCCCATGAAAGACAGCAAAAAAGAAGATACTTAACTTAGAGTTGGAAACACCTTAAATATATTAAATACTTATAGATGTGAACGAAAGTGCGCTTAAATTTATCTGAAAAATAATGAATAAAATAAAACACCTGAATACATACTAAATATTCATGTAAAAAATTTTCTTAAATAATGAAAAAAAATCACGAGATAAACTTTGAAAATATTTATTATATTAAAAAATAATTACAATATAATTATCTCTAGTGAGACATTCTCCTACTACAAGTACAATATTACATAATACTAAATTTTATTCAAAAACAAAATTTTTAGTGTATATTCACACCACTTTTAAAATTTTCTATCACATTCTATATATTTCTCTCTTACTAAAATACTTGAAATTGTTTCAAGTGTGAAATGAATAACATAGGCCATAAAACTTTTATTTATAAAGCTTAAGCCTTCTTTGAGAAAACAAACTCATTATAAGACTTTCAAAAGACAAGACAAAACTAACAATGGAATCGCTTTCAGGATTCCCTAATTCATCCATCAAGCTTCATGCACAGCTCGTTTCCTTGCTGCCTTTGGGAAAGTGGAGTTTGGCAGTGATGCTCTTTTCCGCGATCGTTTTGAAATAGGTAAAAGCTTGTCAGATGCATTTGGATTTAAAGGTTGCAGAGAAATCGAGGGGCCTTATGTAGATTTGCTTGAAACTTTGTATGGGAAGGCTGTTCTACTTTTGGGGGCCTCTTTACCTGAGCCACCAAACTCCACTTTAGAGCAAAAATGGGTTGCAAGGCTTGGGGGATTTAACCCTGGTTCTATGATTTTTTGTGCATATGGGAGCGAAACCACTTTACAGAAAAATCAATTTCTAGAGTTATTGCTTGGTCTCGAACTAACAGGTTTTCCCTTTCTTGCAGCACTTAAGCCCCCTCATGGATCTGAGTCTATTGAGGAAGCTCTTCCAGAAGGGTTCGGAGAAAGGGTTCAGGGAAGAGGGATTGTGTATGAAGGTTGGGTGCAACAACTAATTTTAGAACACCCTTCTGTTGGGTGCTTCATAACACATTGCGGGGCTGGTTCTATAACAGAGGCACTTGTGAGTGCATGTCAGTTAGTGTTTTTACCTCATCTAGGTACTGACTATGTCATCAATGCACGACTGATGAGTAGGAGGCTCAAGGTTGGAGTGGAAGTGGAGAAAGGTGAAGAAGATGGATTGTTCACAAAGGAAAGTGTATGTAAAGCTGTGAAAATTGTGATGGATTATGAGAATGAGCTTGGGAAAGAAGTAAGAGGAAATCATAAAAAAGTAAGAAACATGTTGCTAAGCAATAATTTCGAGTCCTTCCATGTTGATAGTTTCTGTGATAAACTTTGTGCTTTACTCTAAATTCTAAATTTCATCGGCTACAAATCTAATTCAGTTGTTCATTATCAAATAAATTAACTTAATGAATGTATGACAAAGTTCACATACTTCATACTTTCTTCTCTTTCTCGAATTTTGTTAGCATTGTCTCCTTTATGGTAACGGGAGATTTTGGTGAAAGGAGATAGAGATTGAAATATATATAAGATATATATAGGAAAAGATAAAAAATGAAGGATAAATAGTTATTTTGGTCTCTAAAAGTGTGTGTTGCCTCTAAACTAAAGAAATTATTAATTTAGCTCTTAAATATGAAAAAAGTATAATATTTTAATTTTGTCATTAAGTCAAGTTTGTTAATATTAACATCTCTATTTGTATTACACGTTGTGTGTAAACATGTGTTATCACATGTCATCCACATGACTATCACATGTCATGTAATTTATTTTTTTTAAGTTAGTTTCTAAATTTAATTATGTATTATCATTTTGATTCCTAAACTTAATTATTTAGTAACATTTTAGTCATTGTATTTAATTATGGCTTTTAAGTCTCATGTTGCACGTAAACTATTAAGATAGATATCATCATACTTTCTCACTTCCAATATTTATCTTGTATAATTTCATCATCCTTTTATTAAGTTCACCAATTAAATTACACTATAGCTATAAAACTAATTAATGAGTTATTACATAATTGTAGTTAGCAATTAAGTCTAAAACATTGCGAACAAGATTCTATAAGGTTCTAATTTTCTAAACTAGATCTTTTACCTAAATCAATTTATTAACTTTTATGTTATTAATATGTATAGAATGTTAGATTAACTATTAAATTAATCTATTTTATGGATTAAAACTAATAACAAAAAGATAGTTAAAAAACTCAAAAATCACAAAAGGAAGAAAAAATGAAAATATTAAAACCATTTGCTTACATATCCTTTCAATGGGGTAAGTGTAATACATATTGTCCTAACTTTTATAAGTCTTTGTATTTTAACATCATTGTTCAAGAGTTTTGTTATTAGAAAACTTTAGTGAATAATGCATAAACCAATATTTCATTAGTGACACGTGAAGTATATGTCATTTTTCATTCTTTTGGTCACGTTTGAAGCATAATGGGTGACATCTTTCCTCTCTTCCACCACGTTTGATGGCACTCTCTAATAGAAATATAATAAACAATAATAATAACATGGAAAAAAGAACAAAAATATGATTTATAAATGTCTTAAATTTTGTGGATGGTTGAAATCATTCTTTCTATTGAACACTTTGAACTTTTAGAAAATAAATAACAAAATTAATACTTGTTGATCTAAAATCCAAAAAATGAAGATGGTTTCACCTTTTATAAAATTCATTTAAGAGCAATACCAAAATAAATGAAATAGGTGTTCCTCTAAGACTAATAAGAGCAAAGTATTGCATTTAACATAAAATCCGCTTATAGCAATCACACCATAATTTAGAAGAAATTTCACACTACAAAAATAAATGTTCATACCTCTAACGCCTCTTAAAGAAGTTAGACAATGTTTATTAAGGAAAAAATTAAATATTTTTTAAGTGATTTTGTGTTATTTTTTGTATTAGAATTAAGAAGATAGTGAAAAATATAAGAGACCAAAATGTCAATAAATGATTAAGTTCAAGAACCCAAATGTTAATAAATAGTTAAGTTTAAGGATCAACTTGATAGTATGCAATTAAATTTAAAGACTAAATTAAAAATCAATTAAATGATAGGTGATAGTCATATGGTAACGATAAGTTGTCTCGTGTGTCACAATTACATATATGTCACGTAAATAGGACCATTAATATTAACAAACTTGATTTAATAACACGACTATAAATGTTGTATTTTTTTTTCAGATTCAGAGGCTAAATTAGAAATTTTTTTTATTTAGGAACTAAATTTTCAGCACCTCACATTTTTAGTGACGAAAATTGCTGTTTATCCTAAAAATTAATTATAAAACAGTAAAAAACATGTTTATCATTATTCTTTTGATAAATAGTAATCCAATTATCATTCATAAGTTCATAAAATGGTTGTCAATTTTACTTGTGATGACCTGAACATTAGCACACACGTGGCTATGTAACAAAATTACAACTTATTGTCGTGACATCATGTATCAAACTTTTGTAATTACACTATTTAATAACATTTTGTAAATATACAATTTAAAAAGTCCAATCACTTAATTAAGATTTTTTTTATAAAATAGATTAAAATAATAAAATTTTATGCAAACTAATTAGAATCTAATTATTACTTTATCATATTACTTTTTTCTTTCTCTTTATAGATAATTTGTTATTTATAATAAATGTGTGTGTCATATCTGTCTATATATATATGTGTGCAAATAAAAAAAAGTCTAGGAAATAGTATTTATATGAAAACGTGAAGCTCTTATTTAATATTAGAGCTATCAAAATAACTTAGTTTAATGAGAAACTACTAGATGATCTAAGACTATCACCTATTATAATCTCAACTAATTTATACATGACAAATATTTAAAATTTTCAATTCCATATCAATAGGTATTAAATAATTTTTAACAATAAAAATTGTCAAAAAATTATACTTATATAAAAATCTTCATTTTTCTGTAAAATATTTATCTAAGTGACATAAATATTAACATGTCATCACACAAACTTTTAATCACTTACTATATTAGATAAGTTTTTCATTACGTACAGACTTTAGTCAATATTTACTTGCAATTTAATTGTTTGATATATTTTAGCTTTTGTAACATCTTCAAAACTTTAAAATAGAACTTTTTTATTAATTAAAATTTATTAATAAAATAATTATTCAATAATAGTTAGTAAATAATTAACTACGTAAAATAAAAAAAATTATGTGATGTTTAGATAAATAAAGCTAGCTTAATAAATTATTAAATTAAAGACAAATAAAATTAAATTAGAAAGGTTTGATTTTAAGTAAATTTAATTAAATTTAAACTACTTGACTTTAGACAACTCATTAATAATAAAATTATAATTATAATTATCCCTTAGAAATTAAATTAAATTAATTAGACTAAGATTTAATTTAATTTAAATAAACTAAAATTAATTTAAGATAACATGTAACTATACAAATTAATTTAGTTAAGATTAATCCTAATTAGAAGGCAAATTAAGGGTCAATTAGTAGGGTCAACCTATCCTAAAAAAGTTCAACTAACCTAGTGGGACACTCCTATAGGTAGGACCATTTAAGGGACCCCTCCCCTCAACTGAATATGTGCGCCGCCAGCCCCCTTCCCTTCAGCAACTTTAGTTTTTCTTTTTTTAATTTTTTCTCTCTATCTTGGTCCGTTCTCACCATTCCCACACACCTAAGCCTCCATTGTTGTCAGATGAAGGCTTCTAGAACACTAAGGAGACTTTTTTCTTCTTCTATTTTAACTACACCTTCTCTGTTTAAAGAATTGATGTATTAAGGAGTTCTCTGTTTGAAGTTGAGATAAAAATGCTTTCATGGATGACTTTGTATGTGGATTGTAGTTTAACATTGGTTGAAATTTTAGAATGCATTTTCATATGGTTTCTTGATGCTGATTTTTACTCTCTGTCTAATGCAAATTTTGCACTTATTTTGGTATTTTTATGCTTGTTAATGGTTATCTTATTGGTTGGTTGTGTTTCTAGTACATTAAACTAGGTTTTGGAAGCCTTGAAGGCATGAATGTTGGCTGAAAACTTGGCTGGAATTGCTTTGTAACTTGGTTAAAAAATAGTGTGAAAAGTGTGAAAAAAATTCATTCTTGTGTGGCTATTATTGGAGGACAAATTTTCTGAGTATTGAGTGCTAATTCTTATAGAAATTGATGGTAAAAATTTGTACTAACTAATGTTAGTATGTAAGACATAAAATGTAGACCAAAAAATGAAATTACCATGCCTCTGTTTTTAATGTCAAAACTATAGCTACTGGAAACAAGTTTGTGTTGACTGTTTAAGACTAGAAATTTGATGGAAATGACTTAAAAATGATAGAAATGAGTCCCAATGTGTATGTATGATGTTTAGATAAAGTTTGATGTTTGGAGTGTGGTTTTTGAAATTATGATGATGCTTTTAAGAATTGAAAAACTGGTGACTCAAATTATACCCTGGCAGTAACTGTTTTTATTTAATCATGTAAATGTTTTAATTTGTTGGTAAAATTGATATATAAATGTTATAAATTGATGGTAACATGTTTTACTATGATATAGGATCTTAAACATGTGATTTGGATGTGTAAATGAGATTTTTAGTGTTCTATTTTTTGGTACAATATTGGTGATGGGAATAAATGTTACAGCATGTAAGTTTTTTATTAATTGAGTTTTTGCTTTAATTTGATAATGAAATTGAAATATTAATGTTAGAAATTAATGGTAACATGTTGTACTATGAATTAGAATCTTGAAATTGTGGTTTGGATGTGTAAAATGATTTATTTGCATGTTCTTTTTGTTGGTGTAAAATCGGTGACGAGATTGTCATATATGGAGTGTATTTTATTAATTTCATGTGTTATAATTTGATCAAGTAATGATAAATTAATTAAGAATGTTAGTAAGGAGCTTAGTAAATTAATTTGTAAGTTTTGGAATTGTCTAACTCCTCTATTTATGCAATATGTGACTGAGTCAAAAAAGTAATTATATAAATTATTAGTGAAGAATTTGAACATGTCTATGTGTTATTTCTGTATGGAATTAAGTAATGTATGTATTAGAAAAAGTCTTAATCAATTTAGAGCTAAAACAAAGAAGAATAAGGGATGTTACTACTTGGCGCAATAGTAGAACAAGTGGTAGCGGCTAAAAGTGCTTAAAAATGTGACTAAACATTATCATAAAATTAATATAATGAATATTTTAACTCTTCTATGTGTTGAGAATCTTTTCCTAAAATTTTATTTGTTCATATGACAAACGAAGAAGTTATAAGCGTTTTTTTAAGACATATCTAATTTTACGTGCGAAATAAATTAAAATAACAATGTCAAGTTTTTAAATTGATAATTTCAAATAAAAGGGTTAATCAAACATGATTACTCATAAATGGATGATTAGAAAGGAACGAAAGACTTAATTGTGTAAGTTAAGTGTTATATTGAAATTTTAAATAAAAAGCAAAGAAAAACTATTTAATTAAATACGACATTAACGATGGAAATTATTTCATAAAATTGGAGAAGTTGTTCGAAGTGAACCATTAATCAATGAATACAAAGATACTAGTAAATGACTAAATGACAACTTAAATTAGTTTAATCATTAATAAGATTTAATTAAAACATAAATTTCATGAGAAGTGAGATACAATTATACTATATGATTGAATTGTTTATGTAATATGAGTAGAATGTCACTATGTTTGACAACCTTTCTAGTGTGTTAAATTAATACTTGATTGATATTTGTGAGTCTCCCTAGATGAGTTATTGTTTTGTTGTCTCTATAAAAAAAAGATGAGATATATGTCATATGCTTATGTTTTGGAAGGATAAGACGTCAACAACGGATGGGTATCAAATACGAGATAAGGACTTGGTATGCAATGCAACAAGCTTCGTTTGTGTTGTGGAGCATCACAAGGCCAAAGAACCTTTGACCAGAGAGCTTGGATCATGATGTGAATGTCTGAGTCTAAAGGCATAAAGCCTATATATGACACGTTGATTCATTGTTGATCTGTGAAAGTCATCGTAGTACCAATTCTTGAGGCTCAATCGTAGAGGAGTAATAGAGGTAATTGTTGGTTACTACACGGAGAGACGTGTGAGACAAATTAAGAATGAAGAATATTTGAGTTGACTATAGTATGATACTTAAGGAATGTTCGTAGGCTCACAAAGTTTTAGAAGTTGGTTTGAGGTGTTAAGTTGTGATAACTCAAAGGGTTAAAGGACTCACACAACTGGTTTGACATTCTTGATGAATACAAAACATTGTCATGGTTGGTCGAAAGTATTTTGACTCTAGTATCAAACAATGTATGTTCTCTCAATTTTTTATCTAATAATAACAATGGAATATGAATGAATGTCATGTAAGTCCTCTAAGACTTGAATGATCAAGAGACAATGAGAACCTAAATAATTGATGTTAGTGAAGAAATAAGACGTATCGTCAAAGAGTAAGATATGTGGATCATAACATAATGATCATTATTACGTGAGTGAGGTCATATATTTTTTATGTATTTCTATGGCTCTAGAGTGAACAAATGACTCACTATATACATTTTATTTTTTTAAATGAGAATGACTTAATTCTATCCATTGATCTTTTGACTAATGATGCATTCCATTGAGAGGCGCTGGACACACGATTTCCTATTTAAAGAGGATACATTCAACGAATTCGTATGATTCCTTTCTTACCACTTGGAGACCTTCACCTCAAGAGACTTGTACATGTAATCTGTGATACTAACACAGACGCTTGAATCAAGATATGTTTGTGAGTCGACTTCTTTATCCTCTACTTCATCTGGATCGACTATCCTTGATGCTAACTTGGAGCTAGTAGTACACATGTATGACTCTCCATCGCATGATAGTGTCATCCCAAACTTCGTGTTTCCTTCGTTTGACCCATGTACCATATGTGATTTTTTTCTATTGAATCGTCCTATAGACTGGATTGTTATGTGTTAATTATTTTCTTTGATTCGGCAAGTGTACCGATTCGATTGTAATATAGTACTTTTGCAAGTACGGATGTCGTATCCACAGGG
>JAMLFT010008881.1:1832-13251 GCA_026544285.1 Pachyrhizus erosus | reverse complement strand
TTGTTGTAATATTTCAGAATCTATGTTTCAATTTTAAGTTGTGTTGTAAGACTGAAATTTACATTTGAACTTAAAGTACGTTGTAATAGTTATAATATATTAATTAACATGTGTGTTAAATTTTAGTCATTACAACTTTCATTCAATAGTAGTAATCATTAGACGAAAGAGTAATTCTATTGCCTAATTCGAGTAGAATCTTGGTTATGAAGAAAAATTTGAAAATCTAAGAAGAGAGAGATGATATGAGAAGAAGAGGGAAGGGGTGGGTGTAAACAGTAATAGTAAGGTATAAACAGTAAGACAACAAGGGGGGGGAGGTTAGTAAAGGGTAGGGTGCAAAGAGCAAGACATGAGGGTGTGAATGAAAAACATTTGAAATTTTAATTTTAATAAACTGAATTAGGATGATAAATATAGAGACATATAATCATGGAGGAAAAGAATGAAAGAAATAAAAGTAGAAAACAAAATAAAGATAATAATATCAGAAAAAGACAATTTTGCCCTTTTCTTATTTTTAAGAATATAATTCTTGATGTATGAATAAATTTATTAATTAAATTTTAACATTAATTAGTTAAATAGAGTAGAATAAAATGGGAATATGAAGAAAAATGAGGGGAGAAAATAGAGAAGAAGATAAAAGTAAAAGTTACTATAAAAGATTATTTTACCCTTTCCTTATTATCTTGAATTGTAATTTTGATACATTGTTTGGAATTTTTTCTAGCTTTGATTTTAAATATTCTTATGTTAATTGATGATAAATTATCTTCTCTAGTGATAGTATAGAAATTTGTATGATATTGTAATTGTCTCAAGTTGACAACAAAATTATACAAATAACCTTAGGATAGAAGATGAACTATGAAAATATGACAATTAGGGAAAATACTCAGACAGAAGTTGAGTAAACCTTGTATTAACTATTTAAAGTAAGTTTGAGAAAAATCTATTACAAGGTTATACCAGTAAATTTGAAATTGGTACCAGAGAAAATTGACGGGTGAAGGAGAGAATAGAAGAATGAAGCAAAACCCTTAACAAGTGAGTATTAAGAATGGGGGATTGCATGGGTTAACCATAAAAGGTATCTGAGGAATGTACGCAAACTATAGTGAGTCCTTAGGGGTAGATAAGGTGTCAAGTTGTAAATCGCTCAGAGTGAAGAGGGTGTCACGAAACCGGCTTGACGTCCCCTACAAAGCAGAGCATTTCCAAGATTCGGTTGAGAGTATCCTAAACCCAATACTAAGCAGGATATGTACTCTTGATCATCGACCCAAAATGAAGACTTGGACTAATATTGACACGCTCGTGTAAGTCCTCCCAAAGGTAGTAGCATTGGAGGCTACAAGGGCCCGAAAACAAGTAGAACCCTTATTTGGACACATTACAACGAGATGAGATTATACGATAGCTAGAGATTATATATACTTTTATATGTATGCTTAAGGATAGATGACTCACTCCTACAATCCCAGCATTTCAAATACAAATGGTAAACGAGTTTCATCCCCTATTCCACATGATGATCATACTCTTGGAGGGTCGATGGACTCATAACCTGACAAGTGGAGAAGACACCTTCATGGACTATGTAAGATTTGCTTTTAGGTTCCTAAATGTCATAGTCCCATGGTAGTTTTACCATATAGATATCCTCATTCTCCTGACACAAACCCCGCCATCAAGGTACATTGAATTTCCATCAGACATTCCTATAGCTCCTTGACGCGCTAAACCTCCTTCATGCCAAAACTCTTCTACAAGTTTAGTCCTAGTAAATGGTCAAGAAAGAAAAGAGTAATCTTTAGAGGAAGAAGATCCGTCTAATTGTTTTGGCTAAGAACTCTTAGGAGGAAATAGATGTTGCAGAATATCTTAGACTTTACCTTTTGTTTAATATACTAATAAGATACTTTGGGGAATGTAATATCTACAATTATGTCTGATATTTACATATATGTTAAATTGACTATGTTATAACTAAATTCATGTTGCTCAGATATGACAACGATGTTTAGGTTTATTCCAAATTGTAACCCCTGGAAAATTAAGTTTTAAAACTTAACTAAAATAAAATACCTAAAAATATTTTTCTCAAATTAAAATAGATAAAAAGAAGCATTACATTACCTGTTTTTCTCTTTTATTTTATTTCTCTCAAAATATGATTTTATCTTTCTAATAGATAAATTACAAAAATTTATGCTTTAATCAAACAAAATTTAAATTTTATCTTATGAATTTTTACTTATGAAAATTGATAGTTAATTTTTTTCATAAAAAAGGACAAAATTCTCCAATTAAAATTTTGCCTTCCTTTGATTATTGAAATGTCATATATTTATTTTATTTTTTAATTTCTTAGAATTAATTAAGATATTCATCTATAGAACTTTATTTAACAAATAAAGTTCATCAAAAAAATGTATGACAAATAAACAAGAAACAAAACGCATTAGGAATTAAATTCTTGAACACATATGCACAACAAAATTTTATCAAATGAATAAAATATCTATTTATCCTATAAAATCTTCATAGAGAATTTAGCTACTCAAAATAAATTTTTAGTAATTAATTTAAAAGAGTTACTTTTTTAGGTAAATAAAAATAACTCAACTCAAGAAATTCAACAAACAAACAAATAAATAAATACATCACATATATTACGAATAATGTGTGTGTGTGAGTTTTGAAGTATTTTTGCAAATGTTTAACAAAATGTATAGATAGAAAAACAATTTTTGAAAGTTTTTCGTCATAGAAAGTGAGTGGCATGCAAAACAAAAAGAAAAATGAACACAAGTTTTTATACTAGTTCACTTAACGATGAGTTATGTTAATTTCTCCTTCAACTTTAGAAGGGTTCCATTAACTAAACAATAGTTAGAAAATAACTATTCTAATTTTAACTCCTAGTTACAACAAGTATTTTTTTATGACATTTATGACAAACATACCTCAATATTCTTTATTGTCACTTTTAACTTCAACTTAATCTCCTTAGATTGAAATACTCGAATATTCTTTCATCCTAAGTCATTTCTAACTTTCACAACCTTTACAGGTTTCATTATAAGGATAACTTACACAAGTGAGGATATAAAAACTTAGCATAAAGGAGATGCTAACTTAGCAAGGCTAAGAATACAACTTTAATAAGCACAAAATGTTTTTCCATCTAATATGTTTTTCAACATTTTTGGTCATCTAGAAAACACAATATATTATTCAATCTTCAAATGTTTACAACTTGGTCCATAAATAAGCTTCATGAAAATCATTTACTTGTGATATAAGTTCTTTTGAAATTTTCACATTATAATACTTTATTTAATGCACAAGAACTTTAACCAGGTTTTCTCCTTCATGTTATTATTCTATTAGAGGATGTAACACCGCTATTTATTTATTTTAATTTAATAGAAATTATTTCAAGAGTTATTGCACAGATAAAATTTACCTCTTAAATTGTCCAAGGAATTACAATTTAACAATAAATTATCTCGTTATATTACATCCATTTCAAGTACTTACTATATTATACATATAGTAGAAAAGTTATACATCGCATAACACTATGATCAAAATACTAAAAACAAAAACTTTTAACTAAACTCTTCAATGACTTATTTCTATCTAATCTGAACCTTTAGAGGAATCCTCTTCATCAGTTGACTCTTCCCTTTGCTTTATATAACCAGCTTATACTAATCCCATTGATGATTGAGGAGGTTGAGGAGTTTGAAGTTGTCTCCGATTAGTTGGTACATTAAGGAATCTGGGTGACAGAGTATGAGAGAGAACTATTGGCAAGTCTACATGGTGGAATTGCCAGGGTACTACAATGTTTGTGGGTTGGAAGGCAAATTGGACATATCCTATGAATGTATCATCACCTTGGACTTTGTTGTAAGTCCATATCCCTTCTAAGGGTAAAATCGTTAGATGAAAATGTGGTTAAAATTCGTCAGCCATGCTTAGTCTGAAAGAGAAGGGGGGTGTAGTAATGAGTCATCAATTCATAATATATATAGAATAAAGAGTAGTCTTATCTAACAAGATTTTCATCTCATCGTTCGTGTCTATATAAATTTCTAATCATTTTTGGGCCCTTTGTAGCCTCTCATACTACTAATTCCGGGAGGATTTACACGAGTGTATCATTTAATATCCAATTTTTAACTTTTGGTTGATGATCGAGAGTACACACCCTGCTTGGTACTTGGTCCATAGTACTCTCAATTGAATCTTGGAAATGCTTCACTTTTTTAGGGACGCCAAGCTAGTTCTGTGACACCCTATTCACTCCAAGCGATTCACAACTTGACACCTTATCTACCCCCTAAGTCTCACCAAAGCCTGTATACATTCCTCAAGTACCTTCTGTGGTCAACCATTGCATCCTCCAACTTAATTCTCACTTGATATGGTTTTTTAGTCTAATCTTCCTTCCTTATGTCATCCGCCATATCTACTATTCCTCGTTATATTGGTATTGATGTCATATCAAGATTCTCCATGGACAATATTCATTCTTATATCACAATCATTCTAGATTATATCATCATTGTCTGAGTATATCTCAGTTCATCGTCTAACCTAGGGTTTAGCAGGAATTTATGTCACTAATAGACAGTTAACAAGTATATTTCCATTCCACAAATAGTAGAATTATCCAAATCACATTTATATTATCTCACAAAACATTTTAATGCATAATTCTTGATTCACAGTAATTAATCACACATTTTACAGTCCGATAATAGGACAAGGATAAAATGGTTATTTTTAGAAAATTTGACCTTTAGATCTTTTTTTCCTCATTCTCAATTCACAATATCTTATATCGTCATCCATGTATTATAATTTTGTCTTTACTGGGCTTTAGAAGGTTTACAGTGAAAAATTAAATTTTTTGATATAAGGGTATTTTGGTTATTTTCAAAAAATATGGTTTCTAGGGTTTTTCTTTTCACAAATCTACTAAAACTACTTTGTACGTAAGGTTCCAATATTTTTCTAACTCACTTCCTGAGTTAAAAAGGTCAAATTAGTATCAAAGGTAAATTGTGTAAAGTAAGGTTTTGGTTATTTTTAAAATATTTACCCCTTTTTAACAATTCTCTTTTTATTTTACCCTAGAACTTTTGAAAATTTTTTAATATTACTAGGAATGAATAAGATCATGTTTACTAAAGTTAGGCTGACTTAAAAGTGATAAATTCCTTATTTTATACCTCACGGGTAAATTTGTTATTTTGTGAAAATTTACCTTTTCAAATTTTTACTTTAGATTCTTACCTAAAAAATTTTTAAGCCAGATACTACCTTATGCTACAAGGTACTCAGGCTATTTTCTAGAATTTAAAATGCCCTAAAATGATAGAAATACTTACTTTTATACCCTAGGGGTAAAATGGTCATTTTAAAAGTATAATTTTATTTTTAAAGATTTTTAAAATTCCAAAAGTGATATTAGGATTCTTAAGCATCTCCCTAATAGATCTAAAAATTTTCCCTTAAGATTTTGATTTAAACTGACTTAGAATCTTAATTTTCTCACTTAGGGATATTTTTGGAAATTTTTAAAAATAATTAAATTTTTATTTAAATTTTTTGAGAAAATTTTATCTCATTCCTTTATAATTAATTAGAGCTTTCTATTGGTAAATTTTCAAGACTTGGATATGCAGAAAGAACCTAGAATATTTTTTTAAAAAAATAAGGGGTATTTTGGTAATTTTAACATAGAGGGGTAAAATGGTCATTGGGTCATCTTCAACCTCTAGCTTCGGTCTCTGAAGCAGAGAATTTTAAATTTAGAAACTTTCATTCCCTTCATGCTTTTGGAAAATAAACAGCCCAAAAACCTTCCTTCACATTTACTCTAATGTTTCCAACCTTTAATTGTTTAATTTAGGCTCAAATTAAGGCTATTTGAATTCAAATTTTATAGAGTTCGAGTTCTATAAACTCTGATTCTATTAAGGAAGATTGATGCTAACTAGCACATCAAACTGTGTAGAATTCAAATTGAAAACATATAGAATGTAATTGTAATCAAAATTTTGAGAAAAGATAACTCCTCCTACCTCAATTGAAGCTTTCCCAATTCGTTAATGGAGAAACTCTATAACCTCTGTGAAATCAAAATTCCTTGTGTATTTCTTCAAAAAAAAAGTTTTGTGAGGTGATTTTGAATCTTTTGGGACAAGTTTGGAGCAATTTAGTGAAGAAATGAAGGAGAATTCAAAGGTTGGGGTTTTTGTAATTTTTTCCAAATTCGAACCTTGTTACTATTTATATAGACCTATGTGGGGCTCCTTTCTTCACGACGAAGTATCCTTAGGCTTGGGCGATGGTAGGGGTAGCTTTGGAGGGTATGGGTGGCTCGAATTAGCAATGAGAAAAAGTAGCTTGAGGTTGAAGGTGACTCAGCAGATGCTTCAATGGAAGCCAACGCGTTTTAGAAATTGTTAAATAGAATTAAGTTCGTAAAAATAACAACCATGGGCCTAGTGGTCAAATGACAATCCCTGCTTAACCACTCTTCCTTCGACCCCCACGTATGCGTCTTCGAATCCATCCCAAGCCTTTTGCGCATTTCGCATTTTTATTTTTTCATTTAACCATGTGCCTTGTCCTTTTATCTTTCCTGTTGCATTTTAATGCTAGCCACATGGGTAGCTCAGTTGGCAAGCACTGCTTCTCTCTTCTCACCCTCAAGTCGCAAGTTTGATCCTCTCCAACACCTTTTCTTTTTTATTCTTTCTTTTCCCTTATTTTTCTTTTATGTTTTTATTTGCTATTTTCTATTTTTTTATTTTGTTTATAAATTCTATTTTATATTTTAAAATTCTTTCAAAAATTCTATAATTTTATTTATATTTTCTTCCACAGGAATAAACTTTTCTTTTTCTTAAAATCTTTTTATTGTGATGAGAAATAATTTATTTTGTCTAAAAATAATTTATTTAGTTTTTATTTTATTCTTAAAAATTTATTTTAAACTTCTAAAAATTTTTATCCTGATTCTAATTCTAGTTTCTCCCTCTTTCTCATTCTCTCTTTATTCCTTTTTATGGTTTTTAAGTTTCTTTATACCTTTCATTTTATAAAATTTTAAATTCTTTAATAAAAGCCTATTCTCTTTCTATCTTTCTCTAGACAATATGCTACTACTTTCTCCTTTTAGGAAATAAATTATAATTAAATCAAACCAAAAATAGATAAATTCTAGAAATATAATATTTTATATATTTGCACAAATTTGGGATGTTACAGAGGACAAAGAAATAGTAGTTGTGCTTTCTTTACTACAAGGCACTAACACAACTTCTTAAGTGACCTTACTCTTCTCCATTTTGTTTCAAATTTTTCTTTATTTAGGCTCAAAATTCAATAGTCAAACTGGCTTTTGAAGGATTATAAAAAAAGTATTCTAATTGTCACTCTTATCTACCATAATTACAAAATAGGTATTCTAATTGTCAGTTAACCAAAAAATTATTACAAAACAAGTATTCTAATTGTCATTACTAGCTACTAAAATAAGTATTTTTCATGCCACTTATGACAAGCATACCTAATTATTCTTTGTTTTCACTTCTAGCTTCAAGTCAATCTCTCCATAAATTTAAACACCCAAATAATCCTTCACATATAGTCACTCTTGATTTTCACAACCCTTATAGGTTTATTGCAAAGATAACTCACACAAGTAAAGATATAATAATTTAGCATAAAGAAAATGCTAAATTAGCAAGTTTAAGAATACAACAATAAAAAGCACAAAATTCATTTCTATTTAGAATGCTTTTCATCATTTTTGGTAATCAAGAATACACAATATATTATTTACTCTTCAAATAATCACGACCTGGTCTATATATAAGCTTCATAAAAAAGACTTACTTGTGAGATAATTTCCTTTGAAATTTTCTCATTCTAATAGTATGTCGGTCATTTTTAAATGACAACAAAAATAGTAAAACCCTAATAAAAAGAGAGTGAATTAGGAGCAAACAATACTTCTAACATTCTAATTTTCATAAAATTTGAGAAAGTAAGATATTGTGAAATTGAGTGGAAAGATACACATAAAATTTAATAAAGAGAAGTTGATGTTATTTTCACTTGTGAAGTGGATTCGTCACGATTTGGCCAACGTGGATTGAGATCTGATGTGAGAAACAAGAGTATACATATGAGTGAGAGGAAAAATGTCAAAATGATATGAATCAAAGAGTCGTGTAGGATGTTCTAGCTAATGAGTTATATATATATAACTCAAAAGAGCAAAATGGTGATCAAAATGGCATTGATGAAAGAGGCAGAGACTTTGACTTATGAAATGTTTTGGACTTGAGGCAAGAAATCTCAAGCATCGTATGCCAATTCCTCATGCTCAATACCTATGCTAATAGAACCTCTCCACAGTGACAAATAAAGGACAATCTCAATGAACATGAGTTGTTAAGAAGTCAATCCTTAAATAATGGATGGATTATAGATTGGTACTCTAAGATGCAAATTCTAAGGGCCACTAGTGCTTGGAGGTACAACGCTAGGTGGTGATGAAAAGTGTCGCATAGCCAGTTTGGCAACCTCGACTAGTTATGATGTCCAATCCTTATTTGTAAGAGCTCGCTATTGTATCATAGTGAAGAGTGTACTCCCAATATCCATCCACATTTCCTAAATCTATAAGACCATTGAGTTTTGGGAGTCTAGTGGTAGCTTACATTAATTATGAATATTATAAGAACTAAGTACAAACATTTTTAGTACTACATGTGAGAACATTAGACATCCACATAAGTATAGTTGATCATCTCTTTATGTCTTCTTGAGTCATCTATGTATTTATTGATGAAGCAGCTAGACTCATTCCTTCTTTTTTTTTTTTTTTTATTAGAAGTAGGTGAAGAATGTTTGAATATTGATGGGAGGTGGACTCAAAACGCAGTTATGAGCGAGGACCACTTCATTAGCAATCTTCATTTCACCTTGGCATCGTTAGACACAACCAACATATAACCCAAGATGTACGATCGTTTCTTGTGGTGGACATAGTCTACGTCGCCACATTTTCATCATGTCACACATAGAGAGGTTATTAAGATCTCATCTTCATCATTGTCTTTAGCATCTTATCATTTGGGAGATGAATTTGAGGCTAAGGTACTTGAGGCACAGGTTGAGGTACACGAGGTAGAGGCTGAGGTACCAAAGTTAGAGGTTGAAAAGCTTGAAGCAACTCCTGTTGTAGGAAGGTCAGATTGGCTAGTTGAGGATGAGGAAGAGAAGGACCCTAAAGAGCACCCAGAGGAGTATTCCGATAAGGTTGCCTCTTACAAGATCTACTAGTGGGATCCTCTTACTTTTTTACCCACGCCTAGCATAGTGAACACTCATAGGATTTGAGGCTAAAGATTATTGCGTTAAGTCTAGATTCTTCTTTCGATTATATTTATTAGTAGACTTAGGCTTCATATATTTACCATAAATATTGTCATATAGCATTTTTCACCCATTGTACTTTTGGTTGTCTTAGGGGGGATGCGTATTGTTCGTATACGCATTGAGTTATTTTGTTTTTTTTTTATATATACAAGTTTCTTATATATATATAGGTACATTCAATAATCTTTTATGCTTCTAGTTGTTTATACATTAATGTTTCACGATAACATATTTCCTTCTCTTACATTAACAAATAAAAAGTTTTTATATTTTCCTCTAAATTATGCCATATTTCTTTAAGTCTCAAAAGATTCATGCAATTATATAAAACAAAAATGTTTTAAAATCAAATAAAAAGAAATATTCAATACTTAATTTTTTTTTCTTATTTAGGCTTGAGACTCAAGGGTCAAACTTTCTTTTCAAGGGTTGTAAAACAAGTATTTTAATTGCCACTCTTAGCTACAATGGTTAGAAAATAGGTTTTCTAATTGTTACTTCTTAACCAAACAACAATTACTAAATAAGTATTCTAATTGTCACTATTAAATACAACAATAAGTATTTTTTTATGCACTTATGACAAGCATACACAATTATTCTTTATTGTCATTTCTAGCTTCAGCTCAACCTATGTTGAGATTAAAACAACCGAATATCTTTTCATAATAAGTCACTTCTAACTTTGAAAACCTTTACAAGATTACTACAAAAACAACTCACACAAGTGAGGATATAAAAATTTAGTATCAGGCAAATGCAAACTTAGCAAGGCTAAGAATACAACTATAATAAGCACAAAATGTACTTTTGTCTTGTATGTTTTTCAGCATTTTTTGTCACCTAGAATACTTAAGATTATTCAATCTCCAAATCTTCACAACTTGGTCTACATATAACCTTCATGAAAAAGATTTATTATGAGATAAGTTCCTTTGAAATTTTCTCGTTCTAATATTGTATTTAATGCACGAGAACTTCAACCACGTTTTCTTTTTGAAGTGATAGTTTTGCTAGAGGAGAAAGAAATAGTAGTTGTCCTTTCTTTACTAAAAGGCACTAACGTAACTCCTTAAGTGACCTTACTCTTCTCCATTTTCTTACTCCAATTTTTCCTTGTTTAGGCTTGAAAATCAATGGTCAAACTTGCTTTTGAAGGATTGTAAACTAGGTATTCTAATTATCACTTGTAGCTACAACGGTTACAAATAAGGTATTATAATTGTCACTTCTTCATTAAACAACGATTACAAAACAAATATTCTAATTGTCACTACTAGCTACAACAATAAGTAATTTTTATGCCACTTATGACAAGCATACCAAATTATTCTTTATTGTCACTTTTTTGCTTGAACTCAATCTCTCCAGAGAATGAAACACTCGAAGATTCTTTCCCACTAAGTCACTCTTGATTTTCAAGACCATTACAGTTTTGATTACAAACATAACTCACACAAGTGAGGATATAAAAATTTTGGATAAGACAAATGCTAACTTAGTAAGGCTAAGAATACAACTTTAATAAGCACAAAATGTATTTCCATCTTGTATGTTTTCTTAGCATTTTTGGTCATCTAGAATACACAATACATTATTCAATCTTCAAATCTTCTCAACTTGGTCTACATATAAGCTCCATGAAATTTTTTTTATTATGACATAAGTTCCTTTGAAATTTTCTCGTTCTAATACTTTATTAAATGCACGAGAACTTCAACTACATTTTCTTCTTGATGTGATAGTTTTGTTAGAGGAGAAAGAAAGAGCAGTTGTCCTTTCTTTACTCTAAGACACTAACAAAACTTCTTAAGTGACCTTACTTCTCTACATTTTCTAACTTAAATTTTTTTCTTATCTAAGCTAGAGAGTCAAGGGTCAAACTTTCTTTTGAAGGGTTGTAAAAAAAGTATTCTAATTGTCGTTCTTAGCTACAACG
>JAMLFT010008880.1:0-13253 GCA_026544285.1 Pachyrhizus erosus | reverse complement strand
AGTTTTTAATATAAAGTTATTTTTATTTATATTTTTTAGCATGATTATTTTACATCATATTCAGTAAAATTAATTAAATAAAATTATTAATTTTCTATTTATTAAATGAGTTTTTTTTTTTTTTATCTTTATAAATAGAAGGTGAGAGGAGGGGGTATTTTGTTTGTTAGGAGCCGGTTGTGCGAGGATGTACGATGTGAGTTTAAGAAGTAAGAGGAGAGTAGTGAGAAAGTAGAAAGGGAGAAAGTAAAAAGAAGAAAGAGTGAAACAGTTAAATGAATATAATAAGGTCCATCTTCCAAGAGCAGTAAGTATATTATATATATAAAGATAAAAATAAAAATAAAAATATTTTTAATCTGTCTAGTCTATCTATGATGACTATAATAATACAACAGTCGGAGAGTGAGTGAGTGAGTACCCTCACCTCTCCTCACTTCACCTCACTCTTTATTCTCCCTTATTTCTCACTCTCACATCAACCAACAAACTCTCTCTTTCTCTCTCTTCGTTGAATCTCACTTGGTAAACCCTAGCCTAAGAATTCAGAGAACTCGTTGCTCTGGTTTTTCAATTCGATTTCCAGTTTGCAGCATTAGGAACCAAGTTTCAAGATGCTCCTTTTGTTCGGAAATGCTTCTGATTTGTTAGTCCGTTAGAGATTCCGTCTCGGTCATGGCTAGGCGTCATGGATGGGAGCTCCCATTTCACACTTTTCAGGTACATTCTCACACCTCACTCAAACCACAATTATATTCATCATTTGCAACTTTCTTTTCTTTTGTTTTTTTCTCAGTTTCTTTCAACTTTCCTCCGATTTTCCATCTTCTTCTACCTTTTGACTTTATCCTTTACCTCTTTTCTCTCTCACTTTCGCCGATTCTGTTTTTTCAACTCGTATATCCTTTTACCAATTTTTTTTTCCAGTATAGTTTCTTCATTTCAGGACCCAGGTTTTAGTTCCTACAACTTAACAGAAACACGTGTTTTTGATCCTTGATGAGAGACTAAAACTACATCAATAAACGTAGGACTAAACATATTAAATTTTTATAGGACTAAAATCAACATTTTAAAATATTTTTAGAGACTAAAAACATATTTTACTTTCACAATGCTGCATACTGCCATTAGTTATTTCAGTTTCATGTTTTAGAATTGAATATTTGTGTATTCTCTTAAAGCTTTTTTTCCTTGCTTATGATTTATGAACAGGTCGTGGCTATAACTGTATTTTTCTTGCTATCTATAGCATATTATGCCTTCTTTGCTCCTTTTCTTGGGAAGGATGTCTATGAATATGTGGCTATTGGTGTTTATTCTGTATTGGTAAGCAATACTCTGATTCTTCTCTGCTCCCCCTCCACTCGTGTGTTTTGTATGGAAGATTCGTTCTAAAAAATGGGATTCAATCTTCATTGACTTGAACTTAAGTGTTGAACTGCAGGCTTTCTCTGTGTTCTTTCTTTATGTTCGATGCACTGCCATTGATCCCGCTGATCAGGGAGTAATGCTTGATTGTGACAATAGATCAAAACTTGATGAAGAGTTGGCAGGTTGGACTTTGAATGCTACTGGCATCTATTGATTTTAAGTTTATTCTCGGGTACTGATTTGTTAGAAATAATGTAATTATAGGCATAGAACAATTAGAGTAACTGTATATTCTTGTAATTATTGTATTATTATCCTTGTATTTATGACACTTGATATAAATATCTGCTCTGCCGTGTAAGTCAACACACTGAATTCATCCTATGTCTCTTGTTCTCTCTCTTTCTCAACAAGATTCAAATTATGATTCATCATAACCACTGGCAGTTCCCATAAATTTAGTATATTTTTTGTTTGATCAACAGTGCTTGCTAGAACACCAAAATAAAAGAAGTGCACTGAATTTAATTATACAGTAATGACACTGTTGGACTAGGTTGTTACTTGTTAATGACTGCACACAAACCTATTTAGACTTCTACTTGTTCTATGAAATTATGTATATATAGTCACTTTGTTGTTACCTCCTATATGGCTTATACAGACAATTGTTATATGTTATTATCTTAATTGATTTGACAATGATACTTGTTTGGAACATATTGGGGTATGATGGCAGCAATTGATGTTTCCTATTCCTTTAATAGCAATTTCCAGTATAATTTGATGGTTTATTTTGGATTTGCATCTCCATTGCAGAACCCAGCAAGATGGGACTAAAGGGTGAAGGAATGTCTGATCGGCACAATTCAAATTGGTGCTCCAAAGTTGGATGTTTTTTCTGTAGTTTCCTTGTTAGAGAAGATTGCCGCAGTAATGAAGATATTAGTCTACAGCAACAATCTGGCGAAGAGGATGCTTTGTTCTGCACTTTGTGCAATGCTGAGGTTGACATGAGCTCTCTGAAAAAGCTTATTTCATTTTCCATTACTGCTTCAAATAAATCAAAAGGAGAAAAACAATTGATGAAAGGAAAATACAGAAAAAAATATAATATGTATGGTTTCATAGAATGCAATGCAGTTTGATTCTAAGTATACGAATCCAAATTTTGCTTCCCAACACTGCCATGATTATAGGCAAAATAGAAAAAAGTTCTGTTATACAGATTCCTTTCTTGATGCTCCATGTTTGTTGGAGAATAAGTACAACCCATTTCAATGAATAGCAAGTCAGAGTCTTTTTGATTTGAGAAAACATTTTCTGTTTCATTTCATAAATAATTATAAAATACCAGCTTGATTTCACTTTGTTTCTTGTTTTTATATTTTAATTTTAAAATATCTTGTTGAAGAGTTTTCTTTCCTTTACTTGCTTCACCAGAATATTGAAAAACCATGATGTATTTACATCTTTTTAGTTATATTTTGCAGGTGCGGAAGTTCAGTAAGCATTGTCGAAGTTGTGACAAATGTGTTGATGGATTTGATCACCATTGTCGGGTAAGTTGTGTTTTAATCCCACCCTAACTCTAAGTTGGTTACTGGGTATTTTTAATACTCACTGTTGTAGTGTTCTAGTCTGAGGTCTAATGGTCCATTGTCATACCAATAAAAAATTAGTGATTAAAAAAAAAAAGGCAGGTCAACCTTTTATAAATGCCCACTTTTACACTAGTCCCTTTCAGAAAAGATTTTCACCCCCTTCAGTTATTTGAGTTATTGTTTGTCTGATTGTCTCCAATGCATGATAATTATTTTTCTTCAAAGTTATTTTTTCCTGTAATACTTGCAAGTTGCAATGTAGACTGTGGATTACGACAATAGAATTATGTAGAAGTAGACTATAATTTTTTGATGTTTGGGACTTGAGAAGTTGTGTACAGTTGTGCACTTGTCATGACTCACTTGTTTTCCATGACTTTTAGGTTCTTCAGAAATTCATTATCATCATTTACTTTATTTGTTTTGTTCAGTGGTTGAACAATTGTGTTGGAAAGAAGAATTACATCACGTTTGTGTGTCTTATGGCAGTGAGCCTAGTTTGGGTAAGTTGCATAAAGTTGTTCATCCTGAATCTTGTTCCTTGTTCCCCCCACCCTCGTCCTTCAGTTTTACATATAAAAATTCTTCCAGATTAGAATTTTAGTATTGTTCTTACTTAATGCTCATACATGTCACAGCTTATAGTTGAATGTGGAGTTGGGATTGCAGTACTTGTCAGATGCTTTGTTGATAAGAAAGGTACAGAGAATCAGATAGCTGAAAAACTTGGAGCTGGATTCTCTCGGGTCCCATTTGCTACCATTGTGGTACATTCACTCTCTTTTTCCTTTTAAATTTGTACGCTCCATTTTTATATCGGATGAACTGAAATAAACTTTACCTGACAAATGCTACTTTTGTATATACTATGAGTTCTGTAGTTCTGTTTGCAGGAACGGTGCATAATGGGCCTTGTATAGGCTTTCAATAGACTTTTTCATGTGCATCTTCTATTGATGCACATCTCATGTGTAACATAAAAGGCCTGTTTGTTAAGTTTATTTAAAAAAAATGCATTTTTTCATAAAATAAGTAATTTTCTGTTTTTTTGATGTATTTTTTGAGTTGTTTTTTTTAAAAAAACAAATCCTATCTGCCTTTTAAAAGATCACTTTTATAAAAGTACTTTTTTTTATAATAATGTTTTTTAAGTTTAAACAAGATGTCCCAAAATGCTGGATTTTGTCTACTAACGGGATCCCTTGTTTGTCTTGAAATTTCAAAATACGCATTTCAAATTCTCTATTATATATGATAATGTGTTTCTTGAATCTTAATATAAAACATTCAATTCAATCTCATACAATCTTTTTTTTTTAATAATTGGTTCTTTTCTTGTTGGTTAGTGATCCTGATTTGAAAATTTATTGGTTGTTTGCCGAAAATTGTTCAACATAAACTTCAAGTAATCATTATCCAATCTTTGAACATTGTTAACTATTGTGGTTAATTGTTCCTAAATAATAATGTTTTTTACCAAAATTTTCTTTCTTGTAATTTTCACTTCAATAAAGTATGAATTGCCATGTTTACATAATTTTCAATCCTTTAACAGGCCATATGCACAGCGGTTTCATTCCTTGCAACTGTACCTTTGGGAGAATTATTCTTTTTCCACATGATCCTGATACGAAAGGTATATTCCTGAACTTTTCCTCCTATTTACATGTGTATTCTAAGCTGTCATTTACTTTTACAGGGTATCACAACTTACGAGTATGTTGTTGCCATGAGAACTCTAAGTGAACCACCTGGGCCTTCGGTTGATGGGGGTGAACAGCAGAGTCTACCTTCGTCTCCTACTAGTTCAGCTGTCACTGCAATAAGTGGGAGAAGCTCTGTTGGAATGAGTTTGCAGTACAAAGGTGCCTGGTGTACGCCACCAAGGATCTTTATGGATCATCCGGTACTGCCATCTCTGTGTAATTTGCCTGAATCATATTACCAGTTATTTCAATGAAAGATGGATCACCCTCTTTGAACATTAAGTGTGTTTGGTTTCACGTTAAAGAATTGATTCTGAATCTCAAATTAATTTTAGATTAATTTTTATATGTTTGGATTCACGGTGGTGAAAAAGTTCAAAATTGATTTTGAATTTAAGTACTTTTGAGTAGTTTTTGCATTGGATAAAAAATTTATACCAAGTTTTGCTCTTAACTTGATTTTATAATAGAAACATCTAAACATAAATTACACCATTTCAAATTCAACTTGATCCAAAATCAATTTTACAAAATCAATCACATTCAAATCAACTTTGTCAATGCTCTTTCAAATACATATATATAGACAATTATGGTGAGAGATAGGAAAGGATAGTTGAGCGGAGCTAAATGATTTGCGAAACACAGTATGCCATAACTCCTCGTTATAGGAATCTATTGTTCTTTGGGACAGTATCTTCAATATTTTTGCTTATGTAGTATGCATTTCCATGGTTAATTGAAATAAAGAACTGCTAGAGATGAGCAGTTAAGGACACGAGTAGTACATTGTTTAAATGCATGGCCAATGAGAACTTTCACAAGAGCTACAACGCTGATTCTTAGTCTCTGCAGTAAATTAACTTTTTTGTTTTTATCTGACGTTGGATAACCAGGATGAAATTGTACCACATTTGGAGCCAGGACGCCTGCCGTCTACTGTTGATCCAGATGCAGTACAAGCATCTGACAAAGAGAAAAAGTTGAACCAGCGCCCTGTGCGAATAAGTGCATGGAAACTTGCAAAATTGGATTCTAATGAGGCAACTAAGGCAGCTGCTAAAGCTAGAGCATCATCATCTGTGCTTCGTCCAATCAGTTCTCGACCTCATGCATATGATGTTGATCACTTATCCAGTAGCAATGTGAGCGGAAGAAGCAGCCCAATTAGCAATCAAGGAATTCAGATGAAATACGATACAGTGGGGACATCAAGGTTATCTCCTTCCAAGAGCTCATACCCTCCTAGTCAAGCAAGCAAGGAAGATATAGATGCTTCATGTCAACACAGTATGAGTAACTTCAGCAGTCCACAAGTCTCCAACCTTACTCCTTCACCAATGCAGAAGCCAAGTTTGAACAGAGACCATTTCAACCCGATGTATCAACAACCATCGGGAAATCAGTCTCCTTCATCAGCTAAAGGAAGTGAAGGGAACATCAATCCAGTTCATGAAAATGTGGCACGTGTACCAATGAGAAGCAACTCCTTAGCTGTTCCTGATAATAGAAGATCGTCAGTGTTTTGGGATCAAGCAGCTGGACGCTTTGTCTCATCCTCATCAAGAGGTCCTGGCAGTTCTCAGATTCCTGGAGCAGAGTTGTTGTACACTGGTCGTTCTATATTTTTTGGCAGTCCCGTTGTGAATGAACAGCCAACTACTGGGACAAGAATTAGCAGTTCAGTAGCTGGTATTCCGGATAGAGATTCTACATTAAGGGATTTTCAGCAAGGTAGATCACATAGGGGTGGCCAGCTTCCTGTGTTTGTTCCTGGTTATTCCCAGCAAAACAAGTACCCTTAGATTGCCTCTAGTCCTTCCTTCACCTTGACCATTAATTTATTACGGCAACTATTTCTTATCCTTTTTTAAAAATTCCTAAACTTCTTATCCTGCGCTTTCAAGTCTCCCTTTTTTTACTTCTTGTTTGCCCCGTATGACGGTATGAGTGCATTCGCCTTTCCATCTGTATAGGCTAATGAATCACAACCTTTTTCTGTACAAAATTATTGACCACTATTATTGCATTTGAATTTTGAATATGAACGTGAATATTCAGAGAGTAGTTCACATGTTAACTTTGAGTACCCTATAAGTTTATTTGATTAAATTTAAGCGTTTGGTAAACAAGTGTATTTAACTCACATAGTTTATAAGTTACTTTAGAAAGGCTCAAGTTGTAATTTATTTATTTCCTTTTTTATTCTTACTATTTTAGTATATTTCTTTTTTATTTTTTTTCTTATTTGTTTTCTAAAGTAATACAAATGTATAAAGGACTAGAGGTAAATTATTTTAATTGTTCTCTTTTTACTATTTTTGGGTTTTTTACGTATTTTTTATCTTAATGGTATTCCACAATCTTTAATAGTTTTTATCTTTTAAAAAATAATAGGATGAATGTATTCATAAAATTAATTAAAAATAATCAGATTTTAAAATGAGTTTAATGATAATATGTTGACAGTGTAAAATAATTATTAATCACTATTGATATTATTTATAAGATAATTTTGTTAAATTAACAAATTTATCATATATGATGACTTATAATTAAATAATTATATAAAACTATTTTGTCTTGTTAATATATAATTATTTTTTCTTTCAAAATTAAAATTAATTAAAAAATATTTATTTATAAAATAAAAATGGGATATATGTTATTTTATATTTATTTTTTAACTAATTAATTTTATCAAATACTTTTATCTTATAAGTTTTTAGTTAAAAATTTATACGACTTAATTAAAACTAACTTATTCGTTACCTTAAAAATCACGTATAAGACATTATCAAAATTTAACTTTTTTTTAAAAAAAATTAGGGTTGGATAAAATAATATCAAAGGTGACATTTTAAAATTTCACAATTTTTTCTTATAGTATTTTAAATTTAAATTTATAATTTTGTTTTTATCATACTATTACGAGATTAATATGAAATTATAATGAAATGTGGACATTAAATTGAAAATGATTATGAATTATATAAATTAATTTTAAAATGATTATTAGTGTAAGAATGTTATTTTTTTAGGATATATAATGTTATTAAGAGAAGTAAATTGAAAAAAATTTATTCTTGAAATGAGTTTGCTTATCTTGTGTATATAAGTATAAACAGTATATTATTTTAAGTTGTCAATATGTGACATTTTTTAAAAATACTAGCTATTTGAGAAAGAAAGGCTTGTGTTTGTAATATAACAGTAAGCATCTTTTGTTAATAAGAATGGAATACAATATTTATACTTTTGTAAGAGGTTCTAATTATTCTAGTAAATGTTCATTCTTGATAACTTTTATCAGGGTTAGCTATTATATTCATATGAGGAGAAGCAAAAATTATTGGTAGTTTTATGTTGAATACAAATGTTATCTTTTAATTTTTTTATATAAAAATAAAAAAAAAAGTTTTAGGTTACACTGGATTAAAATGAATGAACATAAAAGTGTTAAATTTTAAACAATAAGCCATAGTTATTAGTTAAGTTATATTGCATTTGAAAACTAACATATAAGTCGTTGTAGTATAGTGGTAAGTATTTCCGCCTGTCACGCGGACGACCCGGGTTCGATCCCCGGCAACGGCGATATTATATTACCTTTTTTTTTCTTCAAGAAATATGATATATTATTAAATTATTAAAAAGTTATTATAAGAAATAAAAATGGATGGCATATGAAGGACCGAAAATAGTTGATGGGTAAGACAGATGGGTGTAATGGGCAGTGCAAGCGTCAGTTGTTCCTCTCCTTTCGTTCATTTGGGATCGTTCTTAGAATGCTGCAACATAGGAAAACAGTTTGTTCCATTGACGCTTGCATGAACATGAACATGAACATGAACATGAGAATGTCATCCAAGAATGTTCTGAATTCCATTTTCTACACACACTCTAATAATTAAACTCTGCTTATCATAAAGACAAGACAATCATCATCGTCACAACGTTTTTCTTATGTCAGGAGGAGGAGGCGGTGACAGCAGACAGCTAGATCTCACCCCTACATGGGCTGTCGCTGCGGTTTGTGCAATTATCGTCCTCATTTCTATACTCCTGGAAAAAATTTTACATACATTCGCAAAGGTACATTACATTATATCACATCACATCATATATTGATAGATTCGTCCCTGATCATGATTGGTCAATCAATCAATCAATCAATCAATCAATCTCTCTCTTTGTTATTGGTTTCAGATGTTTGAAGATAAAAAGAAGCATGCATTGCTAGAAGCTCTTGAAAAGATTAAAACCGGTGAGCAACTTCATTAATAAATAGTAAAATAAATAGCAATGCTTTGTTTGTTCCCATGAATGAATTATTTGTTATTGTTTTGTTGGCATGCAGAGCTTATGGTTTTGGGATTTATTTCTTTGCTCTTAACATTTGGCCAAACCTACATTTCTAAAGTGTGTATTCCCAACAAGTATGCAAATACAATGCTCCCCTGTCTTCCCGTTGACCAACGTCATGGAGGGAGTGCTGCAAGCGAACATGGAGCTGAAGCTGGACCTCAGACAGAGGAGGGAGGTGATCAAGCTGAAGCTGGTGAACATCACCGCAGGCTTTTATCATATCAACGTAGGTTTCTATCTGGTGGTGGTGGAGGCCACGGTTGTGAAACGGTAATCAACTATTCCTAATCAATCTTCAAAACTCTCTCACCCAAGCCAAGACAATCCTACTTCAACTAAATAATATAATAATACCTACTTCTTCAACTCGACGACATTGTCAGTTAAACTGAAACAAATTTGTGCTCCCTCCCGTGGTTAAAACCTATTTTTGTGTGTATCGTATAATATTCTAATACTTCCACTTGCACCACATCAGACTAATTACAATTCTTCAATTTATTGTGAAAAGCTCATGCTATTGAATGTTGGTTGTGTAGGGGCAACTGCCTCTTATATCAGTGGACGGGTTGCATCAGTTGCACATTTTTATATTTTTCTTGGCTGTCTTTCATGTCATATCTAGTGCCATAACAATGACGCTTGGAAGAGCAAAGGTTGGTATTGATTGGCCCAAAAATCTTGATTCATTCAAGGAATCGGACAACAGGTCAATCACTTTTTCATTATATATAGTAAAACCTTCCTTTCTTCTGACAGATTCGTGGATGGAAGGTATGGGAACAGGACCATATCGTGGATCAAGATGCCTTGAATGGTAAAGCAACAACTCGTTAATAATTTGTTTCCTGCTTCAAGTATCATCAGTACTATGTCCTCACAATTTTAACATCTTCAATTTCTGTTCAGATCCTAGAAGATTCAGACTTACTCATGAGACATCATTTGTGAGGGATCACAGCAGTTTCTGGACTAAAACACCAGTTTCCTTCTATTTTGTAAGCAATTATCACTGAAAATTCCCTTTACAGTATTATATTTTAAATGGTTATCCAAGGCATCACCAAAGATCCCAAACCTATGTTTTTGTGTTGAAAGTTGTATCTCCCCACCTGTAGGGAGTATTCAATCTTTTATGAGTAAATTCTTTTTGAGATATTTTTTGAAGAAATTCTTGGTATATGGAAAGAAGGTATTGAGATTGGATCATTTCTTACTTTTAGATTTTGTATATATGATTGGCAACTCATGAATGAAGTGAAGATGGTGCTGATACATCTAAAGCACCAGGGAATATAGAAATACAAAGATAGACGGGGAATCACAATGTGATATTAATATCACAATTTATTAGTCTTTTCATGTTTTGCTTTAATTCTCGGTCAACAATATGTTCTTGATCAATTTTCAGGTATGCTTCTTTCGACAATTTTTCAGATCTGTTCGTAGGGCTGACTACTTGACCATGCGACATGGATTTGTGTCTGTTAGTATTTTTCACAATGCAACATAAGTATTATGCTTGCAATGTTCGTCTTTTTCATCAACTAATGCCCCCCTTCATTTTTGCAGGTCCATTTAGCACCGGGAAGTAAGTTTGATTTTCAAAAATATATCAAGAGGTCATTAGAAGATGACTTTAAGGTAGTTGTAGGAATCAGGTAATTTTGACAAGTTCGCCAAGACTTTGGTTTTGTGCTATAATAGTTTAGCTTCATCTAATCATGTTGTTAAGAGGATACTTTATTCCTAATCCTTTAATCTTGGTTTCTTCTAATGGGTATATTTGTGCTTTTGGCAGTCCAATACTTTGGGGATCTGTGGTGTTTTTCTTGCTTGTGAATGTCCATGGTTTGTCTTTCACTTAATTATCAATTGGATTCCTTATTTTGCACTCAAATTCTCACTGAACGTAATTGCTTACTACTTTCAGGATGGCATACTTCTTTTTGGGTGTCTTTTCTCCCACTAGTGGTGAGCAGATATATCTTGACTTTCAATTGTGTGTATATTTCAGTTTAAGATTTAGAAAAGAAAACCCAAAAAGACAAAAATAATTGATTAACTTGAAGGTGATTCTGGCTGTTGGAACAAAGCTTCAAGCAATTATAACTCGAATGGCACTTGACATAAAAGAAAGGCATGCTGTAGTGCAGGGGATCCCTCTTGTGCAAGTCTCTGACAAGTATTTTTGGTTTGCATGGCCTCAGTTAGTTCTTTATCTCATCCATTATGTGCTCTTTCAGGTACTGTGCTGTTATTAACAGATTTCTGTCATTAGCAAGAGAACAGTTAGTTCTTCATTTTACTTTAGTAGCTTAACAAATATATGCATATCTTAGATCCTGAATATTTGTAGAATTTCTCACAACTTGATGCTTTGTTTCACATGTCCAGAATGCATTTGAGCTGACATACTTCTGGTGGACATGGGTAATTAACAGTTCATAATTCCAATTGTCTTCTTCTCACCATTGTGTATTTGATTCTAGAAACCTTAAAACACTTCCTTCTGGCGCAGTATGAATTTGGTTGGGCATCTTGCTTCTACGAAGATGATGCTTTCATGATTTTTAGAGTAGCTCTTGGGTAAGTCGTGTTCGATGGCCATGCCAGTGATATATACATGGAATAGTTCCATTTGGCATAACAGTTACTCAAGCGGAGAAGTTTATGTAATTATTTAAGATCAATCACTCCATTCCACATTATTGATTTAAGAAAAGCAAGGAACATATGTAACATCTTGAATTCCCAATATTAAACTGACATGGCAAGATACCATTGCAGTACTTAAATATAGGACCCCATCAGACATTAAACTTAAACTTGGATTTTGCAGGTTAGGAGCTCAAGTCGTTTGCAGTTATGTCACACTTCCACTCTATGCGCTTGTTACTCAGGTGGATTCCCTAGATATCGCTACCTTCTTCATATGCTTTTATTATTTTATGTTTATTAGACTCTTAGTCTCTTATTTTCTCAATTTTGAATACTTTATTTCTATTAATTATGTAATTTTTGACTATGTGCTATTACCCTTCATTATTTATAGGAAATGCTCATGTGACAATGTAACAGAGTGGCATGCTAGCATTTATGATAAGTTAAGAAATAGAATAAAATTCACAAATAAAATAGTAAAATGATAAAATATGAAAAAAAACATTGGAGAACAAATTTGCAAAATTGAGAAAATAGAGAGAAAAAAGAATGCAATTAGGGTGGGTAGTGTTTGAATAAATAAAATAAGTGAGTTGATAGGGTGAATGAATTTCAGATGGGATCGACGATGAAGAAGTCAATATTTGATGAACAAACATCGAAAGCCCTGAAACAGTGGCATAAGAATGCTCTGAAGAAGAAAGCATCCAAGGGACGCACCGAAACTCGAACGTTAGGTGGGAGCCTGGGAGACGATTCATCGGAGCATTGGCCGCAGCCAATTGGAGAAGCAGATGCAGAAAATGTTGAGCAGAGCGCCACCGTAGTGACTACCGTAGATCACGACGAGTCCTATGATAACCGGGACCTTCTAAGTGGACCGTGACACGTGTCAGAACATGCTTTAAAAAAGTCAAGTCAAGTGCTGCTGTAAAAACATGCATCTCATATCATATGATATCATAGGTCAATTAGAAACAATTAGTATTGCATTCATTTATTAATTTTGTAGCACAGTCTAGATTAGTATTAGTTATTATAAATTATCATCATCGATATCATCATCAAAGTCAAGCTAAGCCTTTATTTGCGTGCGTCACATTATTGGTTATACACACCACACTACTCTGCAGTAAAACGGTCGTAGATCCAAAGACAGGAATTAAAATAATAAGCTCTTTCATTTCCTTTTCCCTTTTCTTCACTCCATTTTTCCTGTTCCAACTCATCATTATCACATTTTTAAAACCTCACTCGTTTTGTTTTCTTTACTTTATTTGTTAAATCAAATGAATATGATAAAAGGCTTTAATATCAACTTACTCTTCCCTAATAAATACAGTTTTTTTTATTTTTATTTCTTTTTAAATCATGTCTGTCATCTGTAACTTTTTTATTAAATTATATTTTAAATATATAAAAATTTAAAATTACATTTTAAAAAAAATTATATATAATTATCTTATCATACATTTTTTTTAACATGATACATTATTTAATTTTTAAAATCACTATTATAATATTGTTTAGATCGGAA
>JAMLFT010008879.1:0-13255 GCA_026544285.1 Pachyrhizus erosus | reverse complement strand
AATTTAAAATTTTCATTTTATTTATAATTTATTATAAAAACTAATCATGTATATAATTTGAAAGAAATATTTTAAGAACTCAAGTGAAAACTAACATAACTATATATAGATAGTTATGTTATTATTATATATACTATTTATTATAAAAATATTTGTAAAAAACAAATTAATCTATTTCAATTGAATGACATTAAAATAATCACTTCAATTACTCAAAATCAGTTACTCTATACATACCACACATAATAAGAAATATAAAAACAAATAAAACTATAGTAATTTAATGTTAATATATTACATATAAAATTTGTGACAAGACATAAAATAGAACATATTACAATTTGTATCACGTGCATATTAATCAAGATAATTTTTTATTTTATTTTTAAAGACATATATAAAGAATTTATAACAATATCTCATATTCTCCTTAATCAATCAAATTACACTCCTTAGTACATAATAATTAAGATAATAAATTTAAGGACAAATCCAAGAATACACTGCACCAAAAATAGTTTTTTTTTTCTTCCTTTTAACAACTTTACATTGTAATATTATAAATTTCTTCATTTCAATTTATTTCGATATTTATTTGCTTTGAAAATTTACAATTACCTCCCATTTATTTTGTATCAACTCATACATTACCTGTTTGTAGCAATAATGATAAATAATATGAAAAAAAATTGCATAGAAGTTCGCAAATAAGGGAAATAATGGTGAAAATTAAATTATTTTAATAAAGGATTATATACATAATCAAATATTATTATAATCGATTACATATATAATTATTTATTATTATGATAATAGATTATAATTAAAATATCATGCTAAGATTATTTTTTATTTTAATTTTATTTTACAATTTATATGCTTTGGAATTTCATAATCACCTCCCGCCTATTTTCGTATCAGTTTGTGCATTAGCTATTTCTATTATATAACAATGTTTTAATTAAAAGGATAATGATAAACAATATAAAAAACAAAGATTTGCATGGAAATTGAAGAATGAATTGTGGCTATAAAATTTATTCTTCATTTTAATTTTACTTATACATTTATAGGCTTTAAGATTTTACAATTACCTTCCATCTATTTTTGTATGAGTTTGTACATTAGCTATTGGTATTAAATAAGAATGTTGTGAGTAAAAGGATAATGATAAATAATAAAAAATTTAATTATATTGTTTATCTTAATTTTTATTTTTTTGAATAATTTTTTAATAAATTATTCTAACAGATTTTGCTTTTTATTTATAAAATTATTGTGAAGTGTGTCTTTTATTATATTTCTGTTAAATTTTGAATGACTCATACACTTTTCTAATAGGTTTTAATCTCCATTAAATAGATGATTTAAAATAAATATTCTTAATCTAGTGACAATTTACCGTCAATATTATTATCATTGTTTTAATTTTTCCTTTCTCAACGACTGTCTTTCTCCTTTCACGGGTCCTAATACAATTATACCTTGTGAGTTCCATCTCAAAATGCAAGATCAAATTCGCAAGACAGGAGCAACTAGCACCTTGATTATCCAAATATATGTAGTTAATTTCATTGAGCATTTTTATTTAGTTCCTCAATAGACAAAAACAACCTAAATTGGAAGGCCAAGTACTATAGGGATGATTTGTAAAGGAGAACTATTATTTAATGGAAGGGGATAAAGCGAGAAACATTATCTTTGACAAAATATTTGGCTGAAAGAAGGCAAATTGCATTGGACAGAAGAGGTGGTGGAGCAACACAATGCGTTGCGAAGAGCAACAAAGGCATAATTTGATATTGAAGGAACTTTACCACATTTTGTGACCCACATTGATGGCTTCAAAATTTCAATTCAGCAAAGCGATATTGATACATATTAAGGTTGACATGTAATGAGTGCTTTTTTTGCCATCAAATTAGGACTCTTGGATTTTGCATTTTGAGATTATGACTCGTTGGGTAGGGATCAGATCAGCACTTGCCGAAGAAGGAACATGTTAAGTGAAATAGAGAAAAGTTTAAAAAAGAAAAACCTTGATAATAGTAGCAATTTTTAGTCCTCACTGTGTATTAAAAACACTTGTTTAAATACATATATTTTGTGACGGTTAAAAATTATAAAAATAATTGTTAAAATTATTTAAAATTTAATAAAAATATAAAAAATTAATTTGTAAGATTTTTATAAGTAGAAAACAAAATCTGCTAGAATAATTTATCGAGAGTACAGTTTGTTAAAAGATAAAAAGTTAAAGACAAAAGATATAATAATCAAGTCTAAAAAGAGATTACACAGAAAGTGATAGATCAATTGAACAATAAAATTATCATTTCAATTCAATTTATTTTGATATTTATTTGCTTTTAACATTTTCATCCATCTCCCACCTACTTTCGTATTAGTTTGTCCATTGAATAACAATGTTCTATGTAAAAATGCTCTTATGCTTGGTTTTGTGAAGTACATATGGTGAGGAAATAGAAAAACTACTAGAAGAAATAAGTAAGAAATGTACAAGTGAAATTGTTTAGTTATATAAAAATAGGTGAAGAGGAAAATAAAAAGACATCAGAACTGTACTTTTTTATTTTCTCATTGAACTACACAAAAATAGAACTAGGGAGACATGTTCACCAATTTTATGGTAATTTTTTTTTTCCGACAGATCAAAACTATATGAAGAATGTAAAATTATTGACATTTTTTGTCTAACAGTTTGAAACCACCGCAAGTTAAACATTTAGTTATAGTGTTTAGTCTTACCAACAATTTAAAACTGCTACAGTGTATACAAATCATTTTAAAAAAACTATAATTGATTGTTCTCATAATCAATTGTGTGAATAAAAAATAGTTAATTAAGTTTTCTTTATTTCTCTCATGTATATTTATTTTTAACTAAACAATCCTAATTTTTTTTGTTTATCTATTTTCATTCACTTATTTCTCTTTTTTCTATTACTATTGAATATATTTATTTTCTTCCTTAATGTTAAACACGCGATTATACCATTAGTAATTTGAAGAATGTAATTTTATTTCACAGTCAGTGTATGAGACATCCAACTGACCTTTCTTATAGCATAAAAAAAAAACTGACTCTTCTTACGGGAGGGTATTTATATATTTTTTGGAATAAGCAATATAAATTTTTATTAGAAGCAACTCTATTCAAACAGAAACTATAAAATCATTACAAATGATAAAATTCTTACAAAATATTTAACCTAATTTCATATTGAAAACTTTACCAATATTTATATTTATAACGCAACATTGGTTCTAAAAAATAATATTTGATTGGCCATTTTTTCCCCATGAATCTCCTTTAATTTATAAGCTAAAAATACACCGAACTGGTGAAAGCATCAAGCCGATCTATTTTATTTTATTTTTTCTTTTCTGAATAATGTATGAATTAATTAAATAAAAAAAAGGTAGAATAAAAAATTACTGTAGTAGTAGAAGTATGAAGCGTATGGAGTGTGAGAATTTCAGATTCAGAAGATGAACAGTGTGCAGGTGTATGACACTGGATGCGGGTGACCTGGGTTTCGTGAGGCCGAGGCCCGAGGCTCTTGTCGGGATAGCAAATGGAAAAGTGGGTCCTTCCTTTTTATAGCTAGCTGGCCATCACGCCCGTCCTTTCTAATAATTCTGTGATGGACGGATAGGATTGGACTCATGCATCAGAAGTTGACATTTCAGTTCATACTCTTTTTTTTTTTTTTTTTTTTTTTACATTGCATCCTCACTTTTTTCGATTCTTTCATGCCCTGCCCTCAAGCATCGGATCACACAATTTGTAAAGCGTAATCTCAAAAGCCAGTGGAACAAATATCATCAAAGATGAGATGAGGCCATAGTCACCGCTTCTTACTCCCCCTCCCACATAGATACACACAAAAAGACACCATTTAGAATTTGGAATGAATAAATAAAATAAAAGCAGGATAAAGTATAAACGACTAAAAAAAACAAGATCGAATTTTTCGCTTTGTGTGAACCAGGAGAGATGTTATTGTCACAACTTTAGACTGTTAAATAAATATTATATTAATTGTTCTCTGTGTACATTATTATACATGAATGTCAAATCATTAACTGTTCACGATTTTACGGATCTTGGTTTTCATTGGGATATTATGGTAAGATTTTACATATTATTATCATCGTCATCATCAGGGTAGAAATATTTTTTTATATATGTATTGGCCCTTGATTAATGGCGACATTTTTGAAGTTAGACAGATGAATATAATGTCAAGTTACGCAGCATACTCGTACGATTGACATTTGCAATGGAGTGTGCTATCCTTTGATTCGATCCGATCATTACATGGGGTCACCGTGAGATACAATATCAACGAAAAAGCTTTGGATGTCCAATAAAGAGCAGCCCTAAAATTCAAAATTGCTGCTTACGGATGGTTGTCACTATAAGAGATAGTGATTCATCGAGATCGAATGTGGGCCTTTGTCCCATGATGGCTTCAGGACCCATTTCCTTTAAAAAGAAACTCTCTTGCTAGACTCTCCTGTTAGTTCAACATTTAGCACGAAAGGATCCTTCATCCAACTCTCTCACTCTCTCCACACACACATATACGTGACATTAAATATATATAAAACAAAACATTTTCTTTAAAATGATGACTATTTTTAATAGGAAAATGAGTGCAAGAGTAAGTTGTTGGTGGAATTAAAAGAGGAATGTATGAAAAGGATGAAAGATGGATTTAATTAATGCTGGCAAACATCCGGCAGGTGATAAGGGAAATGGAATGGAAAAGAGGTCATTTGTGGTGCATTTGAAGCGTTGATTTATTAAAAATTGTGATATTGCCATATAGGGTTTTGTATATTTACAGGGCTGAGTTGTCAAAGGCTAAAAAAAGCTTAATGATGAGAAGTAAGAAAGTCAGAGGTTATTGATCTAAGCAGTGGTAATTAAAGGGAGTAGCTTTTCCATCAGCAAAAAGTATCTTTGCTTGAATCATTGTATCGTTCCCAACTAAATGTCCAAAGGTGTTTCATGCACATATAGGCATATAGCCGCCGGGTCAATTTTCGCTTCTCATTCCTCTATCATGAAAAGGTGCAACCAATTTTTTGATACTTGACTTCACCCCCTCGATTGCTATAGTTGGGATTAAAATAATTCGGAAACTGGTCTAGCATATGATTTCTTACTAAGGAACATAAAAGATAATTGGTTTATGGAAGAAATAAAACGAAATAACTCTCTCTTACACGCACACATGTAAATGTTAGGTTTAATGTAAAATTGCCAATGAAAAATGAGAAAATGTAGTAAATTAATGGTTTTTTTTTTTATTATAATAATGAGTCCTGTAAAGTGACATAAACACTGACGGGTTTAAAAGAAGCCCGTGAGGTAGTATTATTCGTATAAGTTCTCTGACTCGCATTATTTGACTAGCCCAACAAGTGGGTTTATTTTAAGAAAACGAGTCAACAAATCCAATGAGAATTTCTACCAAAAGATAATTTTGATGAACTAGGGAATGGAATTTTCGAGTCACTATCAACACAAGTGCTTGCTGTCGGTATCATGGCATAGTGGAATATCGGAAGCTCAAAAACTTGGTAAAAATAATTTCAACAGTTATAATAATGAAGGTAATTAATTAATAATAGATAGACACAAATTTACTGTCATTTTAAACGTAAAAGAAATCTTCAATATAAGAATAAAAACCACGTAACCTAGTCGATAAAGACTTTCAGCAAGTAAAATAATAAGTAAGCCAACAATATCTTCATAGTTCCATTAGGGATCAAGGAAGTATTACATGACCAATGAGATGAATTGTTTAGCCTAGACAATAGAGAAAGAAAAATAACAAATAAAATATATCAAAATAAACAGCTCATTGACAGGAAAAACATACACAAATGTAAGCAAAACGGAGCATACTATTTGTCAACAGAACCCACCCTCTTCTTCTCTATGCTTATGCTATGTTGTTTCATTTTTTCTATTGCTTCTCACTGGGCTCGCGCTCATGCTGTGCTTCTTTCAAATTAGAAATTGAAATCCCTTTTTCAGGACACATGGTGGGCTTTGACCCATTATGTTCCTTAGTATTTTTAACAATTAGTGTGGGCCCTACTTAGGAGGGATTAACCTAACAAATCTCTCCCTCGCAATTCCAGCAGAGTCAAATCTTCTCCCTTAACAATGGCTTAGTTAGCATATAAACCATTCTTATCAGTATGAACCTTTCCAATTTTAACAACTTGAAATTTGCACATTGTGAATCTAAGGATATATGAGGATGATCGTGAGGCTTGTTTGGAGGTGTGATGACATAGGATTCATAATTAAAAGACGTTTAAAATAATAAAAAAATCTTGTAGTCGTGTAATATATATATTTTATATTATTTTATGTCATTTGTATAATTATATTAAAAATATTATTTTATTTTATGTGTCATTTTATTTAAATTAATGTGACATGAGATTCAAAAGTGTCATTATGTTGTTAGTTTTTTTTATATCTCATATTTATAAATTTATATTAAATAATTTTTTAATTTTGTGTGATATATTAATATGTAATGAATTTATGACAATAGACTTAAAGTATTTATTATGCGTCTAAGATGTATCATTTTTGATAAAATCATGTGACTAATTTTAAATTAATATATTTTTATATTTTGAAATACTTAATTATAAAAAAATCTTATTTATCATAAAACATGCATTTGACATTAGAAAAAAATAATAAATTTTAATCTATAATGTCAAAACTAGTCAGATATTTCATAGATTATTAATCATGATTAATAATGACTAATCATATTAATTTTTATGAAATATTTATTTATTTGTTAATAAAAATAAAAAAAATTATTGTCTGTTTGACAACATATTTAAAGTTTCATTTAAATTAATCATTGGTAGTTACACAAAAGTTAAAAAAATTATTTAATTAAATTTTATACTTTAAATTATCTCTTTTATTTATAAATGATGTCAATCAAATTAATAATAAACTAATAGAAGTAAAAATATTAGTATTGGATAATGCATCCCAATGTTCAAAATAGACAAAAAGAAAAACAAATATTTTATGTTAATCAAATGGCCTAAATGACTTAAAGAAAGCATAAGGGATGAATTTAGTTATGCTAAATTCCCAAAACCATTATGAACAAAACTTTTGGAATGACATAAGAAAAAAACAACCAATTTGATTCAATTAAAAAATAACAAAATAAATAAACAACAAATCAAATTAACAATCGAATTTTTTTTATAAAGAATAAGGTTAAAGAAGTGTAAAATAAGATTTATAATGGTTTGGTTATCAATCATGACTTACGTCCAATCCACAAGTCTTTCTTGAGAATAACTTAATATAGTAAGCTTTCAACAATGACGGGATCCATTTTGACAACCTAATCTAACATATTTTTCACTTATTACTTTTATCACCCACTAGGAAAACTATCTTAGGATAACACAAGAAGCCCACCCTACAAACTTGAGAAGACCCATTCTTAAAACTTAGGAATCCTTTTTCCTAGAACAACCAAAGGAACCTACTCTTATTCACAAAACAAGCAAGTCAAAAGCAAATGACCATCCTTAAAGTGAAGATATAACAAATTGAAGCATTAGAGACTCATAATTCTAGCAAAGAATTGAATCAACAAAAGACAAATTTATGCAAAATATTCTCACTCTTTTAACACATTAGGTTTGTAGAAAATATTGATTTATATATTAATTTTAATGATAAATCCATTAACTTTTGAAACTCAATCAATGATTTTATTTGATTAAAGATAAGATACAAGATTTTGAGTCCAAATCATTCAAAATCTTATTGATCCTATTTTTGTTGGGAATTAATTCCTATGAGAAGGAATCAATTCCTTCACATGAAAATTGATTCATATTATGAGGAATCAATTTCATGTAATAAAATAATTCTTAAAATTTGATTCTTTCATTTATTACTCAATTTCTTCATGTTGGAATCAATTCCCAATGAATGAAATCAATTCCTTTACCAATTTTAGCTTATAATAAGATTTTTAACAAAAAAAAAACAGTTTTTCTTTTTCATTTTTAACTTTTGAAATAAATTTTATTTTCCTATTTTAACCCCTTGAGATAGACTTAGCTAGAAATGTTAAGTCTTACGTATTTTCCTAAGCCTTTGACTATTTGTCTTCATATTGCATTAATCTTTGGCTTTTTCTTTGCATTTTTTTTTCTATTTCATCTTTGTCTTCACAAATTCCTTTTTGTCTTTGGCTTGTATCTATCGATGCCCTTTTAATGAACTACCCATAGGTCACATTTAACATTCTCTATGACTATATTCCACATCATTTATATAAACCTTCAAAGTCAATAAGAAACAAATCAAAGATTAAAAGCATTGTATTTACTAAGTCTTATCTAAAATCATGCATTCTTAAAGCATTGTATTGTCATTTATTGTATCTAAGCGTTATAAGATGATAGTCTAGGATTATATTTTTCTTACAAAATCTTTATAGTTGGTTAAGCTAGAAGATGCTTAATAAAATAATAGTTGGGTTAGTGTTTGCAAAAATAAGTATAAAGAACACTTATGTCAATTGTCTAAGGAGATAAAGTGTTAAGTGAAACTTGTATTTTTTAAGTGTTAAAATTCCCCACTTTGATGATTAATCTTCCTCTTTTAATTGTATTTTTTTAGGAAATATTCATGAATAATTTTTATGAGGATTTTTTTTAAGTGTTTTAAAGATTTTTGAGTTAAAAATATGGGATATAATGTTTAGAAACTTAGAAAAAAGATTTTTACCTTGATGATGTGATTTGGAAGGATTGAAAGTCATTTGAGGCCATCTAAGATTGTAGATTTGAGTTTCTAGAATTTATTCTTTGTCACTTTGCACTAAGTGTCTTTTTATGCTACTAAGGACAATTTCTCTATAGCCTAGTTTTTTATGCTTTGTGTTGTAGCACTATGTGATTGTAATTGTGTTAAGTGTATGACTTCTAGAGCTTGAAGCTTTATGCTTTGTATTGTGAATTTAAGCAATGGGTATTATTGTTAAGCATTGGGTTAGGAATGTTAAGCACAACTCTGCCTTGCTAAGCATAATCCCTCTAGAGCTTGGTGTCTCTTGCTTTTGTGTTGTGGTGCTAAATGTGGCTTTATTTGTGCTACACACATGGCCTTTAAAACTAAATACCTTGTGGGCATTTACTTTTTTTCTCAATGGTGTGATTTAATATGAAGTTTGAGTTTTAAATGTATTTTTATTTATTTATTTATATTATTATTGTGTGATATTCATGCATCCCATTTATGAATGAGAAGCAATTGGTATCTTTGTCTAAAGAGTGAGAAGTCTCCTTGATAAGTAAAGGGCAATAGCCCATTCAATCCCCAAAGGATCTTTAGATATAAATGTTAACAAGAATACACATATAAGGTTGATAAAGTACACTTCTTTGGTATGGGAAGAGCTTTTATCGCTTTTGGTCCATAATGAATGATAAAAGAACAACTTTTGATAAGAGAAGGATGAGATGTATGACAAAGAATAATGAGGATGTTTTTTGAAGATTTTCAAAGTCAAATTAGCAATGCAAGATGAAAAAAAAAAGAAAGGCACATTTAATGCATGCTAAATATAAATTTATACTCATATGTTTTGTAATATCATGCTTTTTAGAGAAATTAAGTTATTATTTATGTGTTCCATTTGAATATGATTTGTGTCTCTATTGGCGTGTTTGTAGGGCACTCATTTAGACTTTTGTTTTATGTTTCAAATTATATAGGTTATGGAGCCTTTGAGTATCAAGTAAGGAGATGTTTTGTCATAATGCTCTAAAAAATTTTCAAGATTAGGTTTATGAAAAAAAAAATAATAACATTTTTAAAGTTCTTTTTAACAATGATCACCTTTAGAGATTGATAAAGTGAAGTAAGACAATGTCTCATATCTAACATTTCACATGTTCTAGCCCCCACTCATCTCTCGAGGGTAAGATAAATATAAGTTTCTCTGTAAATACTTTTTAAGCTTGTGATCTTTTTCTTTTCTTTGACTATGACACATTTCTTTCCCATTTTTTTGCATCAATTTTTTATTACATAATAATATATGAGTGAAATCATGAACACGATTAACTTAATCAAAATTAAACCTTAAAAATTGAGTTGGATTGTGGATTGGATAAAAAATATTTAATATCTATTGAGTTTGGTTATGTCTTTGATGGATAAATTTTACACTTAAGTTAACTCAAATAACTTATTTTAATATTTTTAAATTTATTAAATAATTATATTTCAATTACTTTTTTTATTTATCTTAGAATCAATCTAAATTGGATTGGTTTAGTTCATTATTAAATTTTTTCAAAACAAAAGTTTGACATAACCTCATTAAAAAGTACTTTAGGTCTTAAACATACTTTTGAAGAATGATATCCATTGTATCATTTAATATAAAAGTGTTTATAGAAGGAATTAAAAATTATCTAAACATGTTACAACTTTTTTTTCTTTGATAAAACACCTTACTAACTCTACTAACACATGTTTTAAATCTATATGTATAGTTTGGATAAATTAGTTAGTTAAGTTCATTATGATTAATTTACATTAATTCATGTTTTTTAATGTGTCGAATTAACTTGATCCATGTAATAAATGAACTGATTTGTGTTTTTTATAATTAAATAAACAACCTATAAACTAATGATAAAATAAATAAGAATTTAAAAAATGTAAAATTAATTATAAAAAAGAAAATTAATAAAAAATATATATATAAAAAACACTTTTTATAAGTTACTACATGTTAATAATTTATTAAAATTAAAATGCAAACCAAATAATCAATAAAAATTCTCAATAACTAAAATGAGATAGTAAAAAATAAGGATAAATCACATTATCATTTATTTATAACTAACATCTCAATCTACTATCTCTCAATATCATTTTTAGGTTGTTGAAACTACAATTTTACCCGTTTTTAGAAAAATAACACGTGCTGCTTTTAAAAGTTATTCTGTCTTTTAACCTTATAGACCATCACTTGATTCACTTCCTGACACAAATACTTTCCCACTCATTTTTACATCTCATTTCACTCTTTAAACTGAATTGCCATATCTCTCACTCCCTCCAATCATCCCTCGCTTCCTTCTCCTCTTTCCCTCTCTTTCTCCATTCCCCATTCCCCATTTCCTTTTACCCTTTCCTCTGCTCTCTCCACATCGAGAAGTTGAAGGAGAAAGCCTTGTGGTGAGCATCCTTTGTTGCTCCTTTATTTATTTTTGTTTTGTTTTTGCAAATTCCTTTTTCTTTTCCTATTTTCACCCTCCCATTTCTCATATTTAGTGAATTTCTCAGTTTGGGGTTTTCGAAATTAGAATAATGATTTAGGATTTACTATTGGCGAGTTCCCTGTTGGCATTTGAAATAAATTATTCAAATTTAATTAAAAGAAAGAACAACGGTTTAATATTTACAACTAGAGAGATTCCCAGTTTGAGATTTTGAGTTGTAAAATTGTTTAAGTTATCGTTTGGGATGGATTATATCGAGCTTTCTGAATCTGATTCGAGCAGAGGCAAAACAACCAATGTTGGTTTTCATTAATTCTTACCTTTCAATCGTTGTGCATTTAAGTTCAAATTCCACATGCATGTCTATCTCTATTCTTGAGATTCTTACTGATCAATTGGGCAGTGCTTTTTCTTTACACTCGATGGAATCCACTCTATTAGTACGTATCAAGATATTTTTTTCATTGACTTGCTGGTTAGTGAAATTTATTTGACACAATCTTCAAAAATTAAACCTATTTCTTAATAATTTTGACTTACCATTTATTGATAGGTTCATCTGATAACGTTGGAGTGGTTAGCAAAGAATCTTGATTTGAAGATGAAAGTGATCACAACTTTACTAACGTAAGTTACCTTCATTGGTAATCCAAGAGTGAGAAATTAGTTCCATGATTAAAAATTGTATATGTGCAGGTCATATCCTATTTATTAATAGGTTGCAGGGGATGGGAGGTTGATGTAACATTGTACATGTGTGGCAGCTATGGATAGGTACTTTTGCATGATGTTAAGTAAATGGGAAGGGTGGCAACAAAGGAATATAGGGGTGTATATCTAGGCTGGAGCTAGGTGGGTGAGTTTGCAGAGATGTGGTTCACCTTTTATTCACAGGCAGACCAAAAATTACACTTCAGAGTTTTATGGGACATATGATAAGAAACTTCTATTATTACTTGCATGTAAATGCAAATCAACTTATCTACATATATACACATGGCTGACACTTAAAAGTTTCAAACCCATTTAAGGGAAAAATGGCATTAGTCTTTGGAGTTAGATTAATTTGGATAAACTAATTTATGTTTTCGAAAATTTTAATTATGATAATTTTTATTACAATCTTTCTTGGAATGCTCATAACATGCAGCTCTCTTTTTATCTCAATTTCTCTACTTCTATTCTAATTTTTGTTATCGTGGTAATTAGTTTGAATATATGCAATTGTGCTGGCAATTATATTTTTTAATGGTCAATTGTGTGTTGTATGGTGATCTCACTGGACAATATTAGTATGGTCTGTGGCATAAATGAAGATTTCTCATGATGTACAAGGTATAATGCCTTAAATCCCTATGTTTTTAATGTGTATATTTGTTTTAGTTTAATTTATATCGTTATCAAAAGTAATTTCTTATAATTATATTAACATCTAATTAAATGATTTAATATTTCTTATATTTTAATTACTTAAGTAATTACAATTTTTATTCTTATATCATTTTTATGCATATGAACGAATTATGAAAGTTTTGTAAAATAATGTAAATAAATAACTTAATTAATAACTACAGTCATAAGTTACAAAATTTACAAGGATTATAAATTATTTTAGAAGGCTACAAATACTTTATAAAAAGCATTCCATCTATTTTAATTTGTTGTTTAAGATTAAATTAAATCATAATTTCTTTATATTAAAATTATTTATATTTTTCTCTCACATACAAAAGATAATACTAAATACCTTTAACAATTTATTTTATACAATAAAGTGCTAATGAAATATAAATTGTCTACTAGAGAATAAAATAAGATTTTATTGTAAGTGATATTTTAATTTCAAATTGCATGAAATTTAATTAATCTTTATATTTAAATTATTCAAAATATTGTATATAAA
>JAMLFT010008878.1:0-13255 GCA_026544285.1 Pachyrhizus erosus | reverse complement strand
ATAAAGAAATCTGAAGAAATTTTTTTTATTCAATTGGGTGAAAAAATTTTGGAGAAATTTTTATGTATTTTTTATTTCATAAAATTAAATAAATATTGTAATTAAGATAATTAAAAAAAATATATTTAGAATAATATGGTAAAGAAGTTTAAACAGAAATTTTGTTTATGTAATTGAGCAAAAATTTGTAGAATTTTTTTATCATTTATTTATTTTTAATTTATAAAATTACTTCTGCATCAATTTGTAAGTAAATTCTAAACTGTGTATGATATTTCTTCTCTTTTTGTGAAGCACCAAATTGAATTAAGTTGGGTTAAATGTCACGTTGTTTCTATGAAATGAATCTTTTATTTTATTTTATTTCTAAAGCATGTTTTTTCTTTTCATCCTCTTAGAATTTAAAAGTATTGTTCTTGATACCTGTAAAATCAACAAATTTTAGTCTCAGTAGTTTTCTTTAAGTTTACATCTTTCCAAATCTTGAGACTATTGTTCTTAAATATTTCTAATATTTATTTTAGGACTTAAAAGAAATTTGTAAATGCCATGTGACATTCTATTAAATATATAAAAAGTAAATCGATGTCATCTGAGCATAATTGATTTTAGATTTTAGAGGAATGAAAAAAAAATCTTTTATAAAAATCAAAATAAAAAATTACTCGTTTTTCAGAGATAAAAATATATTTATCCCTTTTAAATTTGGATATACTTATACACTCGCGGAAACAATTGAACATAAAAATGTATCTTGCCACACACAAATATTTTAATATATAGACCATTTGAATAGGATCCTAACTTAATTTCATGGCCATCACAAAAAATAAATACACTCGTGCCTGGGAATTTTCTGGTTCGCAAACATCAATGCGATTCGGAACCATTGTTATTTACATTATCATTTATCGTAATGGAGAATATTATAATTGAGAAACGCTGTTGCTAAGAACACATTTGAACGAAGTTTGGGTATGAACATATTTGAAAATGAATAACGTCCATTTTAGGTGGATGTAAAAAGAGAGAAAAGAAATAAATGTGCTGTTTGATGCAATGAAAAATAGAAAAATATAAAGAAAAATAAAATAAAATAAATAGTTGTGTAATACTAATATTTTTTTTACACGGTTGTATAAAAATATTAAAATTTAAATATGAATTTAGTCCTTTAAAAATAATTTTTTTAATTTCTTAAAAAGAATTAATTTTAATCTTTTAAAATAATTTTTTAATTTTAAATTCTATTAAATAAAACCAAAAATTAATTCACAGCAAAAATTAAAAAAATAAAAAAAATCTTATTTTTCTAAACCAAATTCATATTTAAACTTAATATTAACAACATATGTTTTAACATTTGATTATGATGAATATTTAATTTTTGGTGCGTATTTGAAGAGTGTGGTAGAAAATTCACTACTGAATTCTCGGTGTAAAAATGGACAAATTCCTAGCCGTTCCCCACGTCTTTCTCCTTTCAATGTAGAAAGCCAAATCCATCAATCATATTCGCTTTTCTCACCCTCAAATTAACTTAGCAGCACATTAGTCCTTGTCCTCAACAAATTTAGCCATAGCCATTCATTGAGCTTTCCTTTGCTCCTTATAACCTCTCTTGAAATACCTCCATCAAACGTAATAGCTCATTCCATATCAATTCATAATCATAATGGATTCTCTCAAGCAACTACTTTCCCTCTCTTGTCTTCCCCTACTTCTTCTACTTCTTTCAGGTATGATTACCATTATATACCAATAACATATCATAAATATGCCCCTCTAGCCTAAAATAACAACATTATATTATATATAATGAACATTATATATATTATGTGTTCATTATTGCAGGACATATAGGGCTGCAATTAACTGAGGCTCGCTTGCAACGTCACGAGTTGAATTATCCCCCGAAAGCGTTGTTCGTTTTTGGAGACTCTTATGTTGATACCGGGAACTCGAGAATAAATGAACTTGGTTCGTGGAAAAACCCTTATGGTAAAACTTTTCCCGGAAAACCAGCCGGTAGATTCTCCGATGGTAGAGTTCTAACCGATTACATTGGTACGTACTTCTCTCTCTCTATGATGCTGTCAATTAATTGGAACACTGGGAAAGTGCATGCTTTTTGGTTTGTTTAATTATCTTTTTCTTCTCTTTCTCAAGAAAAGCTACCCGTCAGGAACTTTGATGCTTTGATCAGTTCCTATGTATGATAAATAACGGAAAATACATGCTTTCGTGACACCTCTAAGGGTGTAAATTGCTTTAGGAGAGATACAAGAAAGAAGAGATCATTGAAATTAATAAATATAATACATTGTTGATGTGATAAAAATAATGTATATAAAATTGTTTAAGTATAAAAGTTTTTGGATGGGTGGGGTTCATTTCTTCGCTGGTTTTCCACTTTATTTATCTTTCTTGAGCTATTATCTACAAGACTTGCAGATATGTGTCTGAAGTTGTTCGGAGCCAGTGAAATGCTACATTATTGAGTGGGATGAGAAAACATAAAAAGTTACATTATTGTGTTTGTTCTGCCTTATATACTTTCAAGACAATATTCATTATTACAATCATGTTTCACGTTGAGACTATATCTACTCTTCTTACATACTTCGCATTTTTTGAGTAAAAAATATACTGTCTAACACATTTTTTGGTTACTAAATTATAATTTTTGCAATTCCATCACAAATCACATGATAGGATATATTATTTTGTTTTACATAGATATCTCATTTTGATCACATGGAAATACTGCTAGCGGGTTCTTTATTTTTTCAATTCTCACGTTCAGACCTACACACTAAAAAATAGTTACTATTAATGGTTTCTTTCCTATAAGTCAGGTTTGAAGTTGAATTTAAGAAAAACCTTTAACAAGTAATTAATATATAATTTCATTATAAATTTTCACTAAAATTTATAACTAGTATTTTTCAATCTTACATTTGAATGAGTCTTCTCCTTATCTTTTTCATATAAAAAGTACCTTTGACTTTAACGTATCGATATTTTTCTTCTTCCTAGGAGCTTTTATCACCACTAGTCCTGTTCAAGCTGTATAGCCACAGCTTTGTCCGTAAAAGTAAAAGCAATAGCGTTACGTATCATAATTTTTCACTTATTTATTCGAAAAATGTTTAATGACATGAACCTACTAAAAGTGAAGATAAATGAGAAGAGTATTATATTTTATCAGTTTTTATTACTAGTAATGTTTTGGTTTGTACTAAAAAATCATGCTAGATATATAGTTTTATACAAGTATGTTTTTATTAACTACTAAATTGTTATTCATAGAGTTATATTATTCTTACAATATTTTTCTCTTCATGGCACCAATCAATATATCTCACACCTTTTCTCTGTTATATAGAAATTCTACAAAAGTATAAGACAAATACAATTTTGTCTTTCTGCTCCATCTTGCAACATTTAATTACTTATGAAACTATATATCGCTGCAGCTAGGTATTTGGGACTCAGATCACCAGCTCCCTATAAATTTAGGAAACTAATGCAGCAAAAATTGAAATCTGGGATGAATTTTGCATATGGTGGTACCGGTGTGTTTGACACAGTTTCCAAAAGCCCAAATATGACAATCCAAATCGATCTCTTCAAGCAGATGATCGAAGAAAATGTGTACACCATCTCAGATCTCAACAACTCAGTGGCACATGTCTCTGTCGCTGGAAATGATTACGGTTACTACCTTGCAACAAATGGTTCTATGGAGGTAAATTATCTCGAATAATCTTTAGTACTTTTCTAGTTGCCTGTTGTTTTCTCCATGGGTTTGAGTAAGCAATTGCAAACTAGGATTTTAAATGTTTTTAATTATTTTATAAAATTAAATTTGAAGTTGAGTAATTTATATTTAAAAATTGTCTCAAAAAAATTATGATAAAAAATAGTATGTAACCTTTGGCAAAAGTTACATAAAAGCTGCAACTGATCACGTTTACAAGCACTTTTTGTCTTTAAAAAGAATGTTAACATCCTATGCTTGTTTACTAATCACTGCTAATTATAGCAAAAATGAGGATAGTTACCAATGTACTTTCAAATACATTTTTAATAAGGATATTGATACTTAAGCATCTCATAACTTTAAGAATTATCAACATTTCTTATTTTTCTCTATTTCTCTTTTTCAATTACTTTATATAATCTATTATATTTATATTTGTTTTTCTTTTGTCTCTTTCACTAGATGTAAAATAGAATTTTGAGTGTCCAAATATATTTATTCTTCTTATAACATACTTTTTTTTTTTTTGAGGGGGGAGAGGGGTAAAATTTATGTCTAATACATATTAGTAGGTCTTTGAATTTCTTAAATTTTTTTAATTAAATATCTAAACTATAAAAAATTATGATTAAATCTTTAACTTTATACATTTTTTGCAATTGGATCATTAAAGTTATTAAAATTCTCATATATTATTATTTTTATAATGGTTTATAGATCATCATAAACAAACTTCAAATCCAATTACAAAAATATTGAAGATCAAGGATATCCAATTACAATCTTTTTTAGTTTAATAACCTAATTAAATTTTTTTAAAAGATTCAAGGACCTACTGATATACTTTAAAACTAAAATTTATTTAAAATTATTAAATTATATTCAAGTAGAGTTAATTAAATAAGATATGAATCTTATACAATTTTTTAGTTTTTAACAAATTAATTTTAGTAACAATAGAGATTTTCAGTAGAGATGATGTATTACAAAGTGTATTGAACTAGAGTTTCTCAAATGGAAAAATATTTAAGTCATTCATATTCATTTTACGTACTAAATTTTCACATTTTCCATTGAATGTACATAGGGTTTTCCGTCATTCATCGGCACAGTGATTAATCAAACTGTCACCAATTTGCTTCGCATTCAAAGGTTGGGAGTGAGGAAAATCGTTGTGGGTGGTCTACACCCCCTTGGATGTCTTCCACAAGGCACAGGCCCATCATCATACAAACAATGTAATAGAGCCTCCAACGATCTCGTAGCTATCCACAACAACCTATTGAGCCAAGCTGTGACCAAGTTGAACCAACAAACCAAGGATCAATCCACCTTCACAGTTCTTAACCTCTATGACAGTTTCATGTCAGTGCTAAACAACCCATCTGCCAATAACATTAAGGAGCCGTTCAAGCCTTGCTGCGTTGGGATAACTGACCATTATATTTGTGGGAGTGTGGACGAAAACAATGTTGAGAAATATAAGGTTTGTGAGAATCCTACATCATCTTTCTTTTGGGATGCTTTGCACCCAACTCAAACAGGTTGGCATGCCGTGTATAACAAGTTGCAAACCATGAGTGCTTTTCAACATATCCGGTACTAGAGAACTAAGCATTATAGCTATTTCTAGTTCTAGGCCTTTTCTTTGTTAATAATGCACCCTCTTTTTCATTTGTTATATTTTCCTCAATATCTGGTTTGTTTGTATTTATTAATTCCATATGCTTAGTTTTTCTTCTATGGGTGCAATGTTTGAACATATTGTTCTTTATGTGATGGAAATAAATTTGTAAGTTATGTTGTATTTTTGAAAAGTATTACAAAAAATAAAAATGTACATTGTCTAAAATAATTGTCTCTCTAGTTTATATATTGTGATATAAACATACAAAATGGTTAATAAGATATGTAAGTTTTGTGTGTATGAGTTTGGAATCCTTTTCTGTACAAATTTGTTAATAAACAATTTATAAGATTAGTTAACATATGTTTGAAAGTGTAATTTAACATACGAATTTAATCATAATAGAATTGGATTAGATTGGGATATCATATTTATCAATAAAATAATAAAAATTGAAAAAAAAAAAACAGAAAAGTGATTTTTGATAGTATGCTATTTTATACATTTACCTCATACTATTTTTTAACTACTGGTCTAGTATGAAACTTATTCAGCTTCAAGTTAAAAATTAAACTACGTTATACGTTACAATCATAATAATCATTGATAAGTAGTCTTAAAATAAAAAATATATATAATAAAATTGGGCTAGGATAAAACATCCAAACCTTAAGGGTTAGAAAAAATAAAAATAAAACATAAAAATAATCGTATATAAAGGACCAAATCGAATTCTCAAAATCAAAATCCATGTTTCAATCTAAACTCATCGGATTTTCATATTTTCAATATGATCTAAAATTTTCAATTTAGATTGGTTTAGATTCACCAAATTATCGGATTGATCGGGCCAGATCCCTAATTACCCCTACAGTTAGACGTGACTTTCTTCTTCAAAGGATGTATTTCAACTTCCAGGCAAAGCCAATCTAGGTTCTCAAATCTAGAAATACCATTAGTATAATATATTGTATCTATCAAAGAATTATACATTATACAACATTTTTTTTTTTTTTTAAAGGAAGGTAATGTAGGTTAAAAAAACTTCAATGATGAAAAGTACAATATCTACATAATTTTTTGATCGTGGGTTTCTATATTCTTCGAAATTACGACAGTCTAATTATGCTTTTTTTTAATTTAATTATTACAATATCAAATATCTTTCACTTAATAAATGAAGTGTACTAAAAAAAAAAATTCTCAATATAAAAAGATAGGTTTAATTTTTTTTCACATATTTAAATTTTGTTATAAAAACCAAATTATCATTTTAACAATGGATTTCAGCATTGACTTATATAACATAATGTACTAATGCACGTAATGATTTACCAAAACTAGCCTTAGTGGGTGACTTGTATATCATAATAGCATTTTTGTTTATATTAAAAAACGTGGCACAAAAGTATTCCTCTTTTTTGATAAGTTACAAATCTTTTTATTTAATTTCATATTATGATATTAATATATTTTTTTTTAAATGTTGGGTTGATTGAAAGTGGACCAACTTGTCAATATGTTATTTTAGCCTACTAACATTCACCTTATTTCTTGATAAATCAATCTATAAACTCACTCCTAAGCATGGTAGATTGTTTTCTCAACTTTCTCTTTTTGATGAATCGAGACAAGTTGGTCCATTTTATAAGTTAATGGCAATAGTATCATTCCAAAATATAGAAATTTTACTTTCAAAGATATTGTAGTTTTTCAGTTGATATTTGATCTATAGTAGTTATGAACAACATGTTACAATTAAAATATATTAAGTTTTTGATGTGGAAAGAGTTATTGTTCCTTGTCTTTTGAATGTTTATGAGACTAAGCAATCACTAATAAAGTGACATCCTCTACTAGTGGTTTTTCTTATTATCTTGTCTCCAACATAATCAACATCACAAAAACCTATTAATCTGTATTTTCATTCCTTTTGAAACAAAGACTAAGATTAGTAGTTCCATTTAAATATTTGATTTACTACTATTAAATGTATCTCCCTTGAATCAAATTGAAATCTGGCACATAAGCATACATTGAACATGAGTTGTCAGGTAGAGAAGAGATCTTATCATTCCTTTATAGAAAGTTTAATCTACTTTCATGGATTTTTCATTTATTCCAAGGATTGATGTAGGATGCATGGAAGTCTTCATCTCCTTAGCATCTTTCATTTTGAACTTCTTTAACAGCTCTTTGACATACTTTGATGGATGTATGTATATGCCTTCGTCATCTTGTTTGATTTGTAATTCAAGAAAGAACTTTATTTTCCCCATCATGCTCATCTTGAACTCAACTTACATTATCTTTGAAAAATTTTCTTAAAGATTTTCTTTAGTAACACCAAAGATAATATCATTTACATAAATTTCAACAATAATAAATCAGTTCTGAAGTCTTTGTGAAACAAAATCGTATAAACTTTTCCTCTTGAAAAACCATTTTCAACTAAAAAATAACTTGGTTTTTTCATACCAAGCACGGGGTGTTTGCTTAAGACCATGTAAGGTTTTCTAGAGTTTAAAAACATGTTGAGGAAATATGTTGCTCTCAAACATAAGAGATTGTTCAATATAGATTTCTTCATTGATGGCTTCATTTAGAAATGCACTCTTCCTATGAGCTACAAATGAAAGTAAGATATGTATGAATTTTCAATGTGACATAGGAACAAAGGTTTTAGTGTATACTATACCTTCTTGTTATGAGTACCCTTTAGTTACAAGTCTACCTTTGTTCCTCACAACCTCACCTAATTCATCCATCTAGTTCGTGAATACCCATTTCGTTCCTATGATTGATTTGTCTTTGGGTAGTTTAATAAAGTTTTAGACATTGTTTTTCTAAAATTGATTCAATTATTCTTACATTTCTTTTTTCCATCCTTCATCCTATAGGGAATTGTCCACAATTTTTTGTTTTATTTCAAATATCAAGGTTGTGTGAGCTTGCTCTCTAAGGATTATCTTGTTCTAGTTTTGTCATGGACACGCCCAATGACCTAGTAGTCTGAATGATAGTTTTTCATCTACTAGTTATGTCATGTAGGTTCTCTTTGTTCCTCTTAAATGACTGTCAACCAGCGGACATCTAATCTTCTAACTTGGTGTTTGACATATGCTTTAGGTTGTTTAGTCTCATTCTTACAAGATCATTCTCTAGCTTTGATAATTATTTATCAAGCTTGTTGTCATTGAACCTTACATGGATGGTTTCCTCAACTACTAAAATTTTAGAGTTATAAACTCCATAAGCTTTAACTGTTTTAGAGTGACCTAATAATATTCTTTCATCACACTTAGAATCAAACTTTCCTAGGTTGTCCTTAGTATTTGGAATGAAGCATTAGGAGAAGATAAGATATGTTAGGTTTTCATCCTTTCACAATTCATAAGGAGCTTTTTTCGATAAAGGCCTTATGCATATTTTATATTGTAAATAATATTCAATATTCATTACTTCAGCCTATAAGTGCTTAGGAGTTAAGTTATCGTTTAACATGGTTCTAGCCATTTCTTGAAATGACTTGTTCTTTCTCTCTAGCACACCATTTTGTTGAGGTGTTTTTGACACAAAGAATTTATGAGAAATTCCATTTTCTTTACAGAACCTTAGAAAACTTTTGACTTTCAAACTATCTTCCATGATTACTTCTGGTTGAAGCAATGCATATGTCTTTTTTATTTTGAACTCTTTTACAAAATATACTAAAGGCTTGAAAAGATTCATCTTTGTGGGCTATGAACATAACTCATGTTCATCTAGAATAGTCATCCACAATGAAAAAACCATACATTTTACCACTCATAGAGACAACTCTGGTAGGACCAAACAAATCAAGGTGCAGCAGGTTTAGAGGTTTAGAATTGGAAACAAAAATTTTTCTTTGAAAAGTTTTTACTTGTTTCCCTTTTTGACATACTTCACAAAGATGATGTCCTTGATATGACAAGTTTAGAAGACCTTTTATAAAGTTATGCTTTTTTAGCTTGGAGGTTAGCCTCCAGCTTGGATGTCTAAGTTTCTTGTGCCATAACCAATTTTCATCTTTGATGGATACCAGAAAAGATACACTTTGATCTTTTAGTTATCCCAATTTAATCTTATAAAAATTATTTCTCCTGTAGGAAGTAAACAAGGCAACCTCATCATTATTTTTTATTATGCATAGATCTTTGTTGAGAGAGACATTCCATTCATTGCACATAATTGACTTATTCTTAGTAGATTGTCTCAAACCTTCAATAAGCAAGACGTTATTAATAGAAGCAAATGAAGACATTCTTACCTTACATACTCCTATTATCCTTGCTTTTTGATTTCTGCTGGAGGTGACTATTCCATTATTCCTAGCCTTGAGGCTTAGAAAGATACACTTTTTTTTTTTCATGTAATATGTCGCAAACACCCACTATCTAGGTATTATGATAGGAGTTTTCTTCCTATTGTTAAGCAGATCTAAAACAAAAATCATTTTGATTTAGGTACCCAAATGAACTTAGGTCCTTTGTTGTTAAGTCTAGAGGCTTTAGAATTTTCTCATTTAGGAAGGTGTTTACATCTGGACATTATATGTTTAGGTATGCTATAATAATAGCAAGATAGAACAAGCTTATTATGGATGTCTTTCTTCTCATATCCAACGCCTAACTTATCAGAGGGAGGTCTAGAATAGCTTAGAATCATCAATAAATTCTCAAATCCTTTGACAAATTTGGAGAGACTTTTCTTTAAATCCTTGACCTTAGCTTGAAATTCCTCAACTTCTTCTAAGTCGAGTTTTGATGGGGTTCCCTCCTCAAGTTTGGTCTTTTCTTCTTCTAAAGAATTATTTTTTAAATTAAAAGCTTCATGCTTTTTAGCAAGTTTGGAAAACTTTTTCTTTAAATCTCTATAGGTTTTAGAAAGAAGAGATGAGTTAGAGAAAAATTCATGATAAGTTTCTCTTAAAGATTCTAGATTAGAAAACATTACCTCTTCATCTTCTTTGCCATTAGAGTTGAACTCACTCGGGAAGATGTTTGCCATTACTCAAAGATTGGATTCCTCATCACTTTCTTCGTCATACGTATCTTCGTCCAGGTTTTCCCATGTGACCATCAAGCCCTTCTTCTTTTTATTGAAGAAGGTTTTCTTCATCTTTTTTTCTCCTCTTCTTTGGCTAGTTGTGGACATTTAACTTAAAGTGACAAATTTCTTACACTCATAGTAGACTATGGATGTTTTATCATTAGATTCCTTAGGAAATTTCTTTATGAAGTTCTCCTATCAGATCCTCTTTTCTTCTTCCACACAAAGTGGATATTCCTTGAAATAAAAGAGATCTCGTCATCATATGAGTTTTCTTCCTCACTCTGATCATTAGTGGATTCATTAGTCATCATGGCTTTGGACGTTGAAAGAGACGTCTTCTTGGCTTTATGAGCAAAGAAAGCAATGTATTTATCCTTCTTTCCTTCGACCTGATCGAGTTTGATCTTGTTGATTATAAGAATTTTCACTAGCTCCTCTAGTGAGATTTGTTCCACATTCTTACACATCCAAAAAGTTGTGACTTGTGATCTCCACCTCTTAGGCAAGCCTCTAAGGATTTTGTCAACATGATGAAAATTCTCTTGGTGTTTGCCTAAAGCTCTGACCTCATTGAGAATCGTTTGAAATCTTCCAAACATGATTTGAACATCTTCGTTCTCTTTCATCTTGAATAGGTCACACTTTTTGACAAGTTGACTGAACTTGTTCATTTTAACGGTGTCAATGCCTTTATATATGACAACAAGAGTCTTTCATATCTATTTAATGCTTTTAAACCCGTTGACTTTGGAGTATTCCTTTTCTAACAGAGCACATAACAAGAAATTTCTTGCTTTGAAATTGAGCATAAATCTAGTTTTCTAATCCTCTTTCCAATTGCTCTTATTAATGGGAATATTGTTTGCATCCATAAGAATACAATCTCCCAACTCTACGACATCCATCATGTCTATGTACATGACTCAAGATAGGTTATCATCCTATTCTTCCAATAGTTATAGTTGACTACTTTGAACATTAGAGGTTTGTTGGTTGCATGTCCATCATTTTCTATCTTCAATATCATTTATCCCCTACATTGTTAGATGTTCAACCCCTTGAAGTTGAGCTTGGACATCAACTGAAGGCTTAGAATACACTAGATGGGAGGTTAAATAGTGTGTGTGATTTTTGTAAGTTTTTTTTAAATACTTTATAAAAGATGTATGAGATGAATGGAAAATAATTTCGCAAATACAAACATATAAATAATGAAGAATAAACACAAAATCAAAAAGTTTTTTTTTATACTGGCTCGTTCCAACTCTTGAGTTACATTCAATTTTTCCTTAACTTGATGGGTTTCATTAAACAAAATCTTGTTTACACCACGAGTAATGAATCTATCACTCCTAATTACACACAAGTATTCTCTAAGTCACTTTTAGCTTTCTAACCCCAAGTATTTTTTAACTATCACTTATGACCACAACACTTAATCACCTGATTAAATTCTCTCAAATATTCTTTTACACTAAGTCATTTTTAGTTTTTTCATATCTTTACAAGATACAAAATAACTCACAAAGTAAGATGTGAAAGTTATAGTACAAACTACAACTTAACAGAACTAATGATATGAAGAAATTACAAAGTAGAATCTTAGGAAGAGATTTAATATGTATGAGAGCTTATATTAAAGTTCATTCAAATGTTCATATATAACTAATTTCTTCAAAATCTTCATATATTTATATATATAGGAAGAAATGAAAGGTGTTTGTTATGACTTAATGTTCTTATTTTTTTTTCTTATTCTGTTTGTGTAGTAAATGCATGACACATCTTCACATTTTCGTATTGTAGGAGTTTAGCTATTGTTAGAAAAGAGAGAAAATATTTGTCCTTTGTTTTTTTTTCCTCTTTTCTTTTTTTGAGAAAAATCAATTATTTTTCTGAACATTCTTACTTCAATAATTTTTAAGATGACAAACTTCAAAGCTTGATGATTTTTCTGATCTACTAGTCTGCTTATCTTCATCATGCTTGTTACTTTTCATTAAATGTTTATTTGAATTTAAATGTTAAAAAACACATTGTATAGAATAATAGATAAATTGTTATATGAATTATCATAGGTTTTTAAAATATTAAAGAATGATCAAACTTAATAAAAGTGTAAGTAAAAAGCAAGTCTGAAATTACTTAAAGATATTTTTTATTTAGAATGTATTTTCAAATCATACATCTAGGACAAATAATTTTCATGAAAACATGTTGGACGTATAATTACTAAAAATATCATCTAGATGTATTCAACATTTTTAGTATTTAGCATGCTTAACTTATTTTACATTTATATCATATGTTTAAGTTAAAAAAAATATTATCCTTTCGTTACTTTAAGATATATTTTTATTAACATATTCATCAAATCATTAATATTTATAAAAATATATTATTTATTTATTATCATTAAAATTATAAATCTTTTAAAAGTTTGACATTAATTCACGTATTTAGTTTTAACCATACATCCGTTAAATTAAAATGTGAAAAAGGTTCGATTAGAAAATCAAGATATCAATGATCGTGCTCCTTATATTTCCTCATCGCGCCTCCTATGCCAAAGATATCCCTGGGCCCTTTAATATTAATTTCTTCAAGGCTATTAGATTAACTCTTTATTTAAGTTAAAATAACACTATTATTTTTATTATTTATTTTGAAACAAAAAAAGTAAATGAGGAAGGAATTTCCAGTGTAACTAAAAAATTACTCCTCTGTATGGGGGTCAATTAAGAGAAGGGGATGGCGAAAGGGATGCTTTTTTAAATTTATTTTAT